>VHIU01000567.1:0-67538 GCA_010577795.1 Isatis tinctoria
GAAGTAAGGAGGTTATAGATATTTGTGTAGAAAAATCTAGATTTTTATGATAAAAATCTAGATATTATATTAAAAAAATCTAGAAAAATATTAGAAATATCTAGGTTAAGGAGGTTAGAGTAGAAAAATCTAGATTTATGTGTAAGATCTTTTGGAGGCTATAAATACCTCCTCACCCCCTCATTTGTAAGATGTACAAGAAGTTGAAATAAGAAAGTGTTTCATCATAAGTTCAAATACTCTCTCTGAAATTCTTTCAAGTATTCTCTAAGTTTTCTTCCCTATTCATTTTCATACTTAAAGGTTTATTCTCTCGGGTCTCGGGTATTACGGTCTTGGCTAGTGCAAAGCACTATCGTGTTGGTTTCTTTACATGGTTTATTCTCTCGGGTCTCGGGTATTACGGTCTTGGGCTAGTGCAAAGCACTATCGGTTGTTTTTTCTTTACATTTCAGTCTCGGTGTTTTAGAGTTTGTGACTGGTTTTCTTTAACCCATTCGTGTTTCTCTCGGTGGCAATTCTGCACCCTTGTGAGACCATTCGATCCACATCACCTAGCCCCCAGGCTAGTAGCTCGTGATTGAAGGCTGGTATCTACTGTCTCTGAGAACATATGTTCAGGGGAGTGACTTACCGATAACTAATCTTTTTGCATTTTGGATAATGTAAGGTGTGGACACTGCGCTGAATGTGGCAGTAGTGATGATATTGTAAGGGGTGGTACTAACCCAAACTCGATTGTAGCAAACATGCATGTGGGCAGATAAAATCCGTGGACACTGACGGTGTGGACAATGATGATGTGGATATCGAAAGAATGGATGACGAAACTTGTCGCACTGAAATTGGTGGTCTTCATCACCCATTGGCTTAACAAACTCAGGCTCCTGGATGTGGCAAAATTTTTGAAGCTACGATATCAAGCTCAATCTCTGCACCAAGTGAAGATTCACAGCGGGAGGATACATCTTTCTGGTTCGACCTTTGGTCTCCACAGGCCGTCTCCACAACCTTCTTGGTTGCAAAGGCTTCATCGACATGGGGATTTCTGCAGATGCCACGTTGAGGAAGTATTACTAACGCATCGAAGAAGAAGACACAGAAATCAACTTCTCAACCTTATTGAACTCTATTGAAAATATCCGCAGAACAAGAATTGCAGAGGAACAAGACGTCGTTGTCTGGAAACAGAAAGCAGAGGTATAACAGACCCATCTTCAATGCCAAAAACACATGGAATCTCATACGCAATGAGTCTGCAACGCAACTGTGGGCAAAATGAATTGGTTCTCAAAAGCGACACCAAAGTTCGCATTTCTAACATGGCTGGCGATTCTCAATCGACTTGCAACTGGAGACAGAACGGTGACATGGAATCAATCGCATGATCCCAGGTGTGTTCTCTGCTCTCATCCTCTTGAATCAAGGGACCATCTCTTCTTTGCATGCCCCTACGCAGAAAGTATGGAAAGCGCTTACTCAGCAACTCTTACAGACTCATTATCAACAACCTGGCCGGACATTCTCCTCCTGCTTCAAAGTACCACAATGACTACATCAACAATTCATTTTCCGATGTGTTCCAAGCAACCCTTTACACCTTATGAGAGAGAGCGAAACCAGGAAACATGGAGAGAAGCATTCTCCAACCATCCAGGCTCATCAAACTCATCGACAACAGTCCGAAACCGCCTTTCCACAACAAGAGCAGACGGTGACAAGCGGCTGATAATAGTTTAATTCACTGGTTCAGTGTGCGTACTTAAATATCTTTTCAAAAAACTTAATTCCTCTTCAAATCTAAAGAATCAATAGAGTAGCATGTCAATGTAAAACAGCTGTTTTTGATCTTGAAATTTAACATTCAATTCAGAAAAAAAAAAAAAAGGGACCCAGAAATTATACCAGCGTCTCACTTCCTTCCCATTACCCAGTGAGAATTTGATGAACTTTCTAGCCAGATCACGTACACCCAGAAGACATTTCCAGTTCCAAGAAATCCCAAACGTGGCTGGCCATAGCCCAAAAACTGTCTCTTTGTGTTTATTGATGATGTTATGGTGTGGCTATTAATATAAAACTGTTATGTGTTTACATACTCATTGTGTTCAGTTCTTTGTTTCATAGCTTAATCCCAATGATTGATAATATTTACAAATGCGTCGGTTTTGAATGTGATGTGAAAATTATGTTTTTAAATAGTTACTAAAACTTCCGTTAAAATGTAAATTATTAAGCCAGTGTAAGTGTGTAACCATATGGTAGATTTTTTAATTCAAGCTTAACTCAATAATAATTCAGTTATGTAACTGATAACAACCTTTATAAATCGATTTTATAAGTGAGTTAAGGTACAACATACCGGCTACATGATTCCTCTTTTTGGCTTAGAACTATATCGAGCATTTAGAGTGTTTCATATTGAAATTAAACTTGATTTTGGGATAAGATATTTGTGTAGAAAAATCTAGATATTATGGTAGAAAAATCTTAGAAGTAAGGAGGTTATGAATAAGATATTTGTGTAGAAAAATCTAGATTTGTATGATAAAAATCTAGATATTATGGTAGAAAAATCTTAGAAGTAAGGAGGTTATAGATATTTGTGTAGAAAAATCTAGATTTTTATGATAAAAATCTAGATATTATATTAAAAAAATCTAGAAAATTAAGAAATATCTAGGTTAAGGAGGTTAGAGTAGAAAAATCTAGATTTATGTTTTAAGATCTTTTGGAGGCTATAAATACCTCCTCACCCCCTCATTTGTAAGATGTACAAGAAGTTGAAATAAGAAAGTGTGTTCATCATAAGTGAAATACTCTCTCTGAAATTCTTTCAAGTATTCTCTAAGTGTTCTTCCATATTCATTGTCATACTTAAAGGTTTATTCTCTCGGGTCTCGGGTATTACGGTCTTGGGCTAGTGCAAAGCACTATCGGTGTTGGTTTCTTTACATGGTTTATTCTCTCGGTCTCGGGTATTACGGTCTTGGGCTAGTGCAAAGCACTATCGGTGTTGGTTTCTTACATGGTATCAGAGCCATTCTAATTTGGTTCTTTTCAAGATCGGGATTTAAAGAGAGCTTGAGTTTATTCTAAGTATGGAGTCAATGGGTCGTGTTGTTGGATTGGGGATGGAGATCTTAAACCAATCTAATTACCGGTTATGGAAGTCATGCATGGAGTCATACTTGGTGAGTGAGGACTTATGGGATGTCGTCGGTGGTAGCAGCACAACACCACCAAGGGGAGATGCTGCAACCGCGGAAGCGACAAAGGAATGGACACGGAAGAATGCCAAGGCGGAGTTTGCATTGAAGAGGTCAATATCCTCGGAGTATTTGAGCATGTCTCAAGTGCACATCCGCTAGCTCCATTTGGCAGGCGCGTGGATCAGTTTCAACAAGAAGAATGAAGCTCGTCTACAGCTGTTAGAGAATGAGCTGGCGAATGCGAAGCAGGGGAGTCTTCAATCTCAGAGTTCTTCATTAAGGTAAAGAACCTTTGCTCTGAGATTAATACTCTTAACCCTGAGGAATCTATTCGGAAGCACGTTTAAAGCGGTCTATTATTCGAGGTCTACGGCCCGAGTATACACCGTTTGTGACTTCCGTTCAAGGATGGGCTACACAACCTTCCTTGGAGGAGTTTGAGAACCTGCTAGCTTCGCAAGAATCATTAGCCACACAAATGGCTGGAGTCAAAATCCAAGATGACTCAGGGAGTGCTTTCGTAGCTCGGAGGCACAGAGCTTCAAAGGCAAACCCAAGTTTGAAGGTCAAAAGAACAATGATGGACGGGAAGGATCTTCTATGGAGAGATAAGAAGAGGTTCAAGTGCTACCGTGTGGAAAGCTTGGACACTTCAAAAAGGACTGCAGAGTCAAGCTGAAGGAAACAAATATGGCAGAATCAAAAGCTCATGCTGAAGACGAAGAATGGGAAAATGCTTCCCGGTGGAGGCTGCATCTTCAGGTACATCCAAAACTAAAAATCTGGGAAATGATTGGATCGTCGACTCTGGTTGTAGCCATCATATTACCGGAGATGAGAAGTTTTTTCTAGTCTTCAAAGTCATGATGGGAAAAAGAAGCCATTATTACCGCGGATAATTCAGTTCCCACCGTTTGAGAAGGAGGGACTGTTGTCATTGAAGGAGATGATGGAAGTCCAATCACTCTAAAGAATGTATATCATGTCCCTGGAGTAAAGAAGAATCTTCTCTCAGTGGTGAATGCGGTAGACTCAGGTAACTACATTTTATTTGGCCCAAAAGATGTTAAATTCTTGAAAAATATTCAGGAATTAAAGGCAGACGTAGTTCACACCGGAGCACGGGTCAAGAGATCTTTATGTCTTATCTGCCTCCAACACTTATGTGGAGAAGATGAGCACGAATGATAATGCCTTTATATGGCATGCAAGGCTTGGGCATATAAATATGACTAAGCTGAAGGTTATGGTGAATAAAGATCTGGTTACGGGCTCCCAAATTTGAAGATTCAGAATGAAGGATACTCTGTGAAGGTTGTCAATATGGAAAATCACATAGGCTTCCGTTTGACAACTCTACTTCACGATGCAGTGCTCCGTTGGAGAGAGTCCATAGTGACTTGATGGGTCCAACGAGAACATCCTCCTATTCCGGGTTCCGCTACATGTGTTGTTGTTCGTTTATGACTTCTCACGGTACACTTGGGTATACTTCGTGAAGGAAAAATCTGTATTTTCAAGGTTTCAAGAATTCAAGTCACCGTGGAAGGAGGAGTTAGGTCGGAAGATCAAGACTCTAAGGACGGAATGGAGGAGGAGTTTATGTCAAAGGAGTTTCTCTCTTTCTGCCAGAAGCATGGTATCAAGAGAGAATTTACATGTCCATATACACCTCAACAGAATGGAGTAGCAGAAGGATATCAGACATCTAAGCGAGACTTGTAGAAGCTGGCTACATGCGAAGAATTTACCTAAGCCTTATGGGCGGAAGGTATGAGATGTGCAGCCTATGTCATCAACCGGATGCCGCTTAGTCCAAATAATATGAAGTCTCCGTATGAGATGGTTCATAAGAAGAAGCCAACGGTGAAACATCTCAGGTATTTGATCAGTCTGCTACGTCCACGTGTTCGATTCTCATAGAACCAAGCTGGAGGCAAAGGCAAAGAAGTGCATCTTTGTCGGCTATGATGAACAGAGGAAGGGTTGGAGGTGCATGGATCCAGAGACACACAGGTACACTGTATCTCGTGATGTTGTCCTTTGATGAAGTTTCTTCCTATTATGGACCTCCTCAAGTCTTGTTTGAGAATGGTACGGGTTCCCTCAATGGCGATGAACCAGCTGTTCAGATACCAAAAGAAGGTGGAAGTTCTGAACAAGAGACACAAGGTGAAAGGGGGAGCACTAACCAAGAAGAAGATGAGGAAGAAGACCATGGTTCCATGGCTAATCAACGGCCGAAACGGAACATTGTCAAGCCTGCTCGGTTTAGATATGACAGTTTTGTCACTACTTACTCATGCTATTTTGCAGCTCCATTAGATGAAGAAGAGCCATCATCATATGATGAAGCAAAAGGAGTTAAAGAGTGGGAGACCGCAATGAAAGGAGGAGATGGATGCTCTTAAGAAGAATGAAACTTGGGATTTGGTTCCAAAACCCAAGGATGTCCAACCAGTCTCATGCAAGTGGGTGTACCGTATCAAGCGAAGGATGGATGGAAGCATTGATAGATACAAAGGAAGGTTGGTTGCTCGGGGATTCTCCCAGAAGTATGGAGAAGATTATGATGAGACTTTCAGTCCAGTGGCAAAGATGACTACGGTACGTTCACTTTTATCTTTAGCTGCAAGCTTTGGCTGGAAGTTATGGCAGTTAGATGTGAAGAATGCATTTTTCTATGGAGAACTCGATAAGGAAATCTATATGAAGCAACCACCTGGTTACACATCAAGAGAGCATCCTGACTATGTGTGCAAGCTAAAGAAGGCTCTATATGGGTTAAAACAAGCTCCAAGAGCCTGGTATGGAAAGCTTGCTCAGTTTCTTCAGTTCTGCGGGTTTGTCCCATCTAATTCTGATCCGAGCTTATTCCTCAAGAAGAATGGAAGAGTCCACGTGGTAGTTCTTCTCTATGTGGATGACTTGATAATCTCCGGGAATGATGAAGCCGAAATCGCTCGTCTACAAGAGGATATGTCAATAAGGTTTGAGATGAAGAAGTTGGGTGAGCTTAATAACTTCCTTGGATTGGAGGTTGAAAGAGTAAAGGATGGAATATTCATCGGCCAGCAAAGTTATGCGAAAAGGATTGTTGAGAAGTTCGGGGTACACGAAGGAAAGACACGTACTACTCCGATGGATGTAAACATTAAGCTGAAGCGCGATGAAGGATCTCTGTTACCCAATCCTCGACCTTATCGATCTCTTGTAGGAAGTCTTCTGTACTTAACCATTACAAGGCCTGACATTTCCTTTGCGGTTGGTCTTGTAAGTCGGTTTATGCAGACACCGAGGAAGCCACATCTAGAAGCAGCAAAGAAGATCTTGAAGTATGTGAAGACAACTCTTGGCATGGGTTTGGTGTATAAGTACAATGCCAAGGTCTCTCTCTATGGCTTCACGGATGCAGACTTTGGTGGAGATCTGGATGATCGGAAATCAACTTCGGGCTATGTGTTTCTATGTGGAGACACAAGTGTTTCATGGTGCAGCAAGAAGCAAGCAACAGTGTCGTTGTCAACCACTGAAGCAGAGTATAAAGCTTCAACACTCGCAGCTCAAGAGTGCATTTGGCTTCGAAGACTACTTGAAGACTTGTTCGAGCCAATCAACAAGCCAGTTACTATCTATGGAGATAATCAGAGTGCTATTAAGCTGGCAATAATCCGGTGTTCCATGCAAGACTAAGCATATTGAGTTGGAATCACTTCATACGGGAGAAGGTGCTTGATGGAACGATTGAAGCTTTGGAGGTTCGAAGTGAAGATAATGTTGCAGATATCTTCACCAAGTCACTGCCAAAAGGCCAGTTTGAACTACTTCGTTCAAAGCTCGGGATGGTTGACAAAATCAAGTTTAAGGGGGAGTATTGAAATTAAACTTGATTTTGGGATAAGATATTTGTGTAGAAAAATCTAGATATTATGGTAAAAAATCTTAGAAGTAAGGAGGTTATGAATAAGATATTTATGTAGAAAAATCTAGATTTGTATGATAAAAATCTAGATATTATGGTAGAAAAATCTTAGAAGTAAGGAGGTTATAGATATTTGTGTAGAAAAATCTAGATTTTTATGATAAAAATCTAGATATTATATTAAAAAAATCTAGAAAATTAAAAATATCTAGGTTAAGGAGGTTAGAGTAGAAAAATCTAGATTTATGTTGTAAGATCTTTTGGAGGCTATAAATACTCCTCACCCCCTCATTTGTAAGATGTACAAGAAGTTGAAATAAGAAAGTGTGTTCATCATAAGTTCAAATACTCTCTCTGAAATTCTTTCAAGTATTCTCTAAGTGTTCTTCCATATTCATTTTCATACTTAAAGGTTTATTCTCTCGGGTCTCGGGTATTACGGTCTTGGGCTAGTGCAAAGCACTATCGGTGTTGGTTTCTTTACATGGTTTATTCTCTCGGGTCCGGGTATTACGGTCTTGGGCTAGTGCAAAGCACTATCGGTGTTGGTTTCTTTTTCTTTACATTCGTCTCGGTGTTTTAGAGTTTGTGACTGTTTTCTTTAACCCATTCGTGTTTCTCTCGTGGCAATTCTGCATCCCTTGTGAGACCATTCGATCCACATCACCTTAGCCCAGGCTAGTAGCTCGTGATTGAAGGCTGGTATCTACTGTCTCTGAGAACATATGTTCAGGGGAGTGACTTACCGATAACTAATCTTTTTGCAATTTTGGATAATGTAGGTGTGGACACTGCCGCTGAATGTGGCAGTAGTGATGATATTGTAAGGGGTGTACTAACCCAAACTCGATTGTAGCAAACATGCATGTGGGCAGTATCCGGTCGATAAATAGTCTTGAGATGGACACTGACGGTGTGGACAATGATGATGTGGATATCGAAAGAATGGATGACGAAACTTGTCGCACTGAAATTGGTGGTCTTCATCACCCATTAGGCTTAACAAACTCAGGCTCCTGGATGTGGCGAAAATTTTTGAAGCTACGATATCAAGCTCAATCTCTGCACCAAGTGAAGATTCACAGCGGGAGGATACATCTTTCTGGTTCGACCTTTGGTCTCCACAAGGCCGTCTCCACAACCTTCTTGGTTGCAAAGGCTTCATCGACATGGGGATTTCTGCAGATGCCACGGTTGAGGAAGTATTACTAACGCATCGAAGAAGAAGACACAGAAATCAACTTCTCAACCTTATTGAAGACTCTATTGAAATATCCGCAGAACAAGAATTGCAGAGGAACAAGACGTCGTTGTCTGGAAACAGAAAGCAGAGGTATACAGACCCATCTTCAATGCCAAAAACACATGGAATCTCATACGCAATGAGTCTGCAACGCAACTGTGGGCAAAATGAATTTGGTTCTCAAAAGCGACACCAAAGTTCGCATTTCTAACATGGCTGGCGATTCTCAATCGACTTGCAACTGGAGACAGAACGGTGACATGGAATCAATCGCATGATCCCAGGTGTGTTCTCTGCTCTCATCCTCTTGAATCAAGGGACCATCTCTTCTTTGCATGCCCCTACGCAGAAGAAGTATGGAAAGCGCTTACTCAGCAACTCTTACAGACTCATTATTCAACAACCTGGCCGGACATTCTCCTCCTGCTTCAAAGTACCACAATGAACTACATACAACAATTCATTTTCCGATGTGTTCCAAGCAACCCTTTACACCTTATGGAGAGAGCGAAACCTCAGGAAACATGGAGAGAAGCATTCTCCACCATCCAGGCTCATCAAACTCATCGACAAGACAGTCCGAAACCGCCTTTCCACAGCAAGAGCAGACGGTGACAAGCGGCTTGATAATAGTTTAATTCACTGGTTCAGTGTGCGTACTTAAATATCTTTTCAAAAAACTTAATTCCTCTTCAAATCTAAAGAATCAATAGAGTAGCATGTCAATGTAAAACAGCTGTTTTTGATCTTGAAATTTAACATTCAATTCAGAAAAAAAAAAAAGGGACCCAGAAATTATACCAGCGTCTCACTTCCTTCCCATTACCCAGTGAGAATTTGATGAACTTTCTAGCCAGATCACGTACACCCAGAAGACATTTCCAGTTCCAAGAAATCCCAACGTGGCTGGCCATAGCCCAAAAACTGTCTCTTTGTGTTTATTGATGATGTTATGGTGTGGCTATTAATATAAAACTGTTATGTGTTTACATACTCATTGTGTTCATTCTTTGTTTCATAGCTTATATCCCAATGATTGATTAATATTTACATGCGTCGGTTTTGAATGTGATGTGAAATTATGTTTTTAAATAGTTACTAAAACTTCCGTTAAAATGTAAATTATTAAGCCATGTATGGTTAACCATATGGTAGATTTTTTAATTCAAGTTAACTCAATAATTCAGTTATGTAACTGATAACAACCTTTATAAATCGATTTTATAAGTGAGTTAAGGTACAACATAACTCTACATGATTCCTCTTTTTGGCTTAGAACTATTCGAGCTTTAGAGTGTTTCATATTGAAATTAAACTTGATTTTGGGATAAGATATTTGTTAGAAAATCTAGATATTATGGTAGAAAAATCTTAGAAGTAAGGAGGTTATGAATAAGATATTTGTGTAGAAAAATCTAGATTTGTATGATAAAAATCTAGATATTATGGTAGAAAAATCTTAGAAGTAAGGAGGTTATAGATATTTGTGTAGAAAAATCTAGATTTTTATGATAAAAATCTAGATATTATATTAAAAAAATCTAGAAAATTAAGAAATATCTAGGTTAAGGAGGTTAGAGTAGAAAAATCTAGATTTATGTTGTAAGATCTTTTGGAGGCTATAAATACCTCCTCACCCCCTCATTTGTAAGATGTACAAGAAGTTGAAATAAGAAAGTGTTTCATCATAGTTGAAATACTCTCTCTGAAATTCTTTCAAGTATTCTCTAAGTGTTCTTCCATATTCATTTTCATACTTAAAGGTTTATTCTCTCGGGTCTCGGGTATTACGGTCTTGGGCTAGTGCAAAGCACTATCGGTGTTGGTTTCTTTACATGGTTTATTCTCTCGGTCTCGGGTTTACGGTCTTGGGCTAGTGCAAAGCACTATGGTGTTGGTTTCTTTACATGGTATCAGAGCCATTCTAATTTGGTTCTTTTCAAGATCGGGATTTAAAGAGAGCTTGAGTTTATTCTAAGTATGGAGTCAATGGGTCGTGTTGTTGGATTGGGGATGGAGATCTTAAACCAATCTAACTACCGGTTATGGAAGTCATGCATGGAGTCATACTTGGTGAGTGAGGACTTATGGGATGTCGTCGGTGGTAGCAGCACAACACCACCAAGGGGAGATGCTGCAACCGCGGAAGCGACAAAGGAATGGACACGGAAGAATGCCAAGGCGGAGTTTGCATTGAAGAGGTCAATATCCTCGGGAGTATTTGAGCATGTCTCAAGGTGCACATCCGCTAGCTCCATTTGGCAGGCGCTGGATCAGTTGTTCAACAAGAAGAATGAAGCTCGTCTACAGCTGTTAGAGAATGAGCTGGCGAATGCGAAGCAGGGGGAGTCTTCAATCTCAGAGTTCTTCATCAAGGTAAAGAACCTTTGCTCTGAGATTAATACTCTTAACCCTGAGGAATCTATTTCGGAAGCACGGTTAAAGCGGTCTATTATTCGAGGTCTACGGCCCGAGTATACACCGTTTGTGACTTCCGTTCAAGGATGGGCTACACAACCTTCCTTGGAGGAGTTTGAGAACCTGCTAGCTTCGCAAGAATCATTAGCCACACAAATGGCTGGAGTCAAAATCCAAGATGATTCAGGGAGTGCTTTCGTAGCTCGGAGGCAACAGAGCTTCAAAGGCAAACCCAAGTTTGAAGGTCCAAAGAACAATGATGGACGGGAAGGATCTTCTACGGGAGATAAGAAGAGGTTCAAGTGCTACCGGTGTGGAAAGCTTGGACACTTCAAAAAGGACTGCAGAGTCAAGCTGAAGGAAACAAATATGGCAGAATCAAAAGCTCATGCTGAAGACGAAGAATGGGGAAAATGCTTCACGGTGGAGGCTGCATCTTCAGGTACATCCAAAACTAAAAATCTGGGAAATGATTGGATCGTCGACTCTGGTTGTAGCCATCATATTACCGGAGATGAGAAGTTATTTTCTAGTCTTCAAAGTCATGACGGGAAAGAAGCCATTATTACCGCGGATAATTCAGTCCACCGGGTTGAGAAGGAAGGGACTGTTGTCATTGAAGGAGATGATGGAAGTCCAATCACTCTCAAGAATGTATATCATGTCCCTGGAGTAAAGAAGAATCTTCTCTCAGTGGTGAATGCGGTAGACTCAGGTAACTACATTTTATTTGGCCCAAAAGATGTTAAATTCTTGAAAAATATTCAGGAATTAAAGGCAGACGTAGTTCACACCGGAGCACGGGTCAAAGATCTTTATGTCTTATCTGCCTCCAACACTTATGTGGAGAAGATGAGCA
Source organism: Isatis tinctoria (assembly GCA_010577795.1). Classification (NCBI taxonomy): domain Eukaryota; kingdom Viridiplantae; phylum Streptophyta; class Magnoliopsida; order Brassicales; family Brassicaceae; genus Isatis; species Isatis tinctoria. The sequence goes on from VHIU01000567.1 coordinate 11,655, forward strand.
CGAATGATAATGCCTTTATATGGCATGCAAGGCTTGGGCATATAAATATGACTAAGCTGAAGGTTATGGTGAATAAAGATCTGGTTAACGGGCTCCCAAAGTTGAAGATTCAGAATGAAGGAATACTCTGTGAAGGTTGTCAATATGGAAAATCACATAGGCTTCCGTTTGACAACTCTACTTCACGATGCAGTGCTCCGTTGGAGAGAGTCCATAGTGACTTGATGGGTCCAACGAGAACATCCTCCTATTCCGGGTTCCGCTACATGTTGTTGTTCGTTGATGACTTCTCACGGTACACTTGGGTATACTTCGTGAAGGAAAAATCAGATGTATTTTCAAGGTTTCAAGAATTCAAGGTCACCGTGGAAGGAGAGTTAGGTCGGAAGATCAAGACTCTAAGGACGGATAATGGAGGGGAGTTTATGTCAAAGGAGTTTCTCTCTTTCTGCCAGAAGCATGGTATCAAGAGAGAATTTACATGTCCATATACACCTCAACAAAAAGGAGTAGCAGAAAGGAAGATCAGACATCTAAGCGAGACTTGTAGAAGCTGGCTACATGCGAAGAATTTACCTAAGGCCTTATGGGCGGAAGGTATGAGATGTGCAGCCTATGTCATCAACCGGATGCCGCTTAGTCCAAATAATATGAAGTCTCCGTATGAGATGGTTCATAAGAAGAAGCCAACGGTGAAACATCTCAGGGTATTTGGATCAGTCTGCTACGTCCACGTGTTCGATTCTCATAGAACCAAGCTGGAGGCAAAGGCAAAGAAGTGCATCTTTGTCGGCTATGATGAACAGAGGAAGGGTTGGAGGTGCATGGATCCAGAGACACACAGGTACACTGTATCTCGTGATGTTGTCTTTGATGAAGTTTCTTCCTATTATGGACCTCCTCAAGTCTTGTTTGAGAAAGATGGTACGGGTTCCCTCAAAGGCGATGAACCAGCTGTTCAGATACCAAAAGAAGGTGGAAGTTCTGAACAAGAGACACAAGGTGAAAGGGGGAGCACTAACCAAGAAGAAGATGAGGAAGAAGACCATGGTTCCATGGCTAATCAACGGCCGAAACGGAACATTGTCAAGCCTGCTCGGTTCAGAGATGACAGTTTTGTCACTACTTACTCATGCTATTTTGCAGCTCCATTAGATGAAGAAGAGCCATCATCATATGATGAAGCAAAAGGAGTTAAAGAGTGGGAGACCGCAATGAAAGAGGAGATGGATGCTCTTAAGAAGAATGAAACTTGGGATTTGGTTCCAAAACCCAAGGATGTCCAACCAGTCTCATGCAAGTGGGTGTACCGTATCAAGCGAAGGACGGATGGAAGCATTGATAGATACAAAGGAAGGTTGGTTGCTCGGGGATTCTCCCAGAAGTATGGAGAAGATTATGATGAGACTTTCAGTCCAGTGGCAAAGATGACTACGGTACGTTCACTTTTATCTTTAGCTGCAAGCTTTGGCTGGAAGTTATGGCAGTTAGATGTGAAGAATGCATTTTTCTATGGAGAACTCGATAAGGAAATCTATATGGAGCAACCACCTGGTTACACATCAAGAGAGCATCCTGACTATGTGTGCAAGCTAAAGAAGGCTCTATATGGGTTAAAACAAGCTCCAAGAGCCTGGTATGGAAAGCTTGCTCAGTTTCTTCAGTTCTGCGGGTTTGTCCCATCTAATTCTGATCCGAGCTTATTCCTCAAGAAGAATGGAAGAGTCCACGTGGTAGTTCTTCTCTATGGATGACTTGATAATCTCCGGGAATGATGAAGCGGAAATCGCTCGTCTACAAGAGGATATGTCAATAAGGTTTGAGATGAAGAAGTTGGGTGAGCTTAACAACTTCCTTGGATTGGAGGTTGAAAGAGTAAAGGATGGAATATTCATCGGCCAGCAAAGTTATGCGAAAAGGATTGTTGAGAAGTTCGGGGTACACGAAGGAAAGACACGTACTACTCCGATGGATGTAAACATTAAGCTGAAGCGCGATGAAGGATCTCTGCTACCCAATCCTCGACCTTATCGATCTCTTGTAGGAAGTCTTCTGTACTTAACCATTACAAGGCCTGACATTTCCTTTGCGGTTGGTCTTGTAAGTCGGTTTATGCAGACACCGAGGAAGCCACATCTAGAAGCAGCAAAGAAGATCTTGAAGTATGTGAAGACAACTCTTGGCATGGGTTTGGTGTATAAGTACAATGCCAAGGTCTCTCTCTATGGCTTCACGGATGCAGACTTTGGTGGAGATCTGGATGATCGGAAATCAACTTCGGGCTATGTTTTCTATGTGGAGACACAAGTGTTTCATGGTGCAGCAAGAAGCAAGCAACAGTGTCGTGTCAACCACTGAAGCAGAGTATAAAGCTTCAACACTCGCAGCTCAAGAGTGCATTTGGCTTCGAAGACTACTTGAAGACTTGTTCGAGCCAATCAACAAGCCAGTTACTATCTATGGAGATAATCAGAGTGCTATCAAGCTGGCAAATAATCCGGTGTTCCATGCAAGGACTAAGCATATTGAGTTGGAACATCACTTCATACGGGAGAAGGTGCTTGATGGAACGATTGAAGCTTTGGAGGTTCGAAGTGAAGATAATGTTGCAGATATCTTCACCAAGTCACTGCCAAAAGGCCAGTTTGAACTACTTCGTTCAAAGCTCGGGATGGTTGACAAAATCAAGTTTAAGGGGGAGTATTGAAATTAAACTTGATTTTGGGATAAGATATTGTGTAGAAAAATCTAGATATTATGGTAGAAAAATCTTAGAAGTAAGGAGGTTATGATAAGATATTTGTGTAGAAAAATCTAGATTTGTATGATAAAAATCTAGATATTATGGTAGAAAAATCTTAGAAGTAAGGAGGTTATAGATATTTTGTAGAAAAATCTAGATTTTTATGATAAAAATCTAGATATTATATTAAAAATCTAGAAAATTAAGAAATATCTAGGTTAAGGAGGTTAGAGTAGAAAAATCTAGATTTATGTTGTAAGATCTTTTGGAGGCTATAAATACCTCCTCACCCCCTCATTTGTAAGATGTACTAGAAGTTGAAATAAGAAAGTGTGTTCATCATAAGTTCAAATACTCTCTCTGAAATTCTTTCAAGTATTCTCTAAGTGTTCTTCCATATTCATTTTCATACTTAAAAGTTTATTCTCTCGGGTCTCGGGTATTACGGTCTTGGGCTAGTGCAAAGCACTATCGGTGTTGGTTTCTTTACATGGTTTATTCTCTCGGGTCTCGGGTATTACGGTCTTGGGCTAGTGCAAAGCACTATCGGTGTTGGTTTCTTTACATTTCAGTCTCGGTGTTTTAGAGTTTGTGACTGGTTTTCTTTAACCCATTCGTGTTTCTCTCGGTGGCTTTAAGCCTCTTACTAAAGTTTCGGGTTATTTAGCCACAATTTATAGAGTTTGTTAGCTTGTTTTTGGTGGGAATTTGAGGAAGCAGTGTGATTTTCTAGGTGTTTTTGGAATGTTTCTTCGATAGTGTTGTGTGGGTTATAGTTGTGGTGTGTGTAGTACCATAGTTTGAGCTGTGGCTACTATGTCGTTGGCTATGTATAAAGCTTTGATGGCTATGTCTTGGGAATAAGAGGATGTTCCCTTTGATATGCTAGATCTCCTTCAGTTCTACCCTCATGAAAGTAATGTCCTCATCTTGATTGGGAGACTCCGTAATCTGGGATATGACAAGGAAGTCGCAAAAAGTTGGGCGAGTTAGGGTGTGGCTTTGTCCAACGAAAGATTCCTATTCATCTTCAAGTCGGAGCATGATCTTCTTGAGAGTTTGGATAAAGGAGCTCAAACTTATTATAAATAGAGTCCTGCTATTGAACGATAGGTGGAGGTGCTGCCGCTAGATTATCTTCAGTTAATCCCTCCATGGGTTCAAATTAGTAATATTCTTGTTAATTAAAAATCGGAGAAGGCCATCATGGCCTTAGGAGAAATAGCAGGTGATGTTTTGTTTGTAGATTTTGATCCGAAAATGGCTCTGACAAGGGATTTTGTAAGAGTACAAATGAAGTTTGATGTGTTAAGAACGCTTAGAAGATCAAAGATGCCAATCAGCCTGGTGCAAAAAAAAACAATGGCTGGTTTCCACTATAAAAAAGTGTAGAAAATGTGATATTCGTGTCAAAGACTCATGCATTCTCAGGATGTTTGTTCGCTGAGATCCAAATTGAAGGAATAATTGTTGGGGTCAAAACCTGCACTCTCGAGATTAACGGCTAGAAATGCCTAAACATCGAAAAATGTCTAAAGATCGGAAAATACGGACTTCCAAGTCAACTCCCGTATTCATATAAATGATAAGTTTGCGGGAAAAACCAGCGCGGCAAAGTTGATCTTCGCGGAAACTAGCTAAGCTAAAAAGGTATCGATCTGGAATCTTACCGAAGGTGCCGGCCTGAACCGTCCAAAAGGATGCCGACCTGGACCTTCCAAAGAGGTGCCGACCTGGATTCCCTCTCATTCGTGCCGACCTGAACTCAGCTAGGCAATGCAGAGCTGGATCTTGTTGGGGTCAAAATCCCCTCCTCGGAGATTGATAGAACGAGAAATCAAGATCAATATCAGACGGCTGGACTTGTCCCGAACCAAGTTCCCGCCGCCCAGCCTCTTTGCATCAAGACGTGGCGGCTGAACTCATCCCGAGCATTGCTTTAGCCACCCATCATCATGCTTAGATCAGTGCATGGCGGCTGAACTCATCCCGAGTATTGCTTCAGCCGCCCATCATCATGGTTAGATCGGTGCATGGCGGCTGAACTCATCCCGAGCATTGCTTCAGCCGCCCATCATCATGCTTAGATCAGTGAATGGCGGTTGAACTCATCCCGAGCATTGCTTCAGCTGCCCATCATCATGCTTAGATCAGTGCATGGCGGCTGAACTCATCCCGAGCATTGCTTCAGCCGCCCATCATCATGCTTAGATCAGTGCATGGCGGCTGAACTCATCCCGAGAATTGCTTCAGCCGCCCATCATCATGCTTAGATCGGTGCATGGCGGCTGAACTCATCCCGAGCATTGCTTCAGCCGCCCATCATCATGCTTAGATCAGTGCATGGCGGCTGAACTCATCCCGAGCATTGCTTCACCCGCCCATCACCATGCCTTCGATCAGTCCACGGCGGCTGAACTTATCCCGAGGATCACACTTCAGCCGCCCAGCATCTCTTCACCGAACCTTGGCTTCTGAACTTGTCGCGAGCATCACGTTTCAGCAGCCCATCATCTTCCCATCAGTGCACGGCGGCTGAACTTATCCCGAGGATCACCCTTCAGCCGCCCAGCATCTCTTCACCGAACCTTGGCTGCTAAACTTGTCCCGAGCATCACGTTTCAGCAGCCCATCATCCTTCCATCAGTGCACGGCGGCTGAACTTATACCGAGGATCACACTTCAGCCGCCCAGCATCTCTTCACCGAACCTTGGCTGCTGAGCTTGTCCCGAGCATCACGCTTCAGCTGCCCACCATCCTCTCATCAATGCACGGCGGCTGAACTTGTCCCGAGCATCACGTTTCAGCAGCCCATCATCCTCTCAATCAGACATGGCGGCTGAACTCATCCCGAGCATGCTTCAGCCGCCCATCGTCTCTCCTTCGAGCATAATCCCGGGTTCGGATCGATCCAAGGCAAGACGTTCACACGTTCTGATCCCGAGTTTTGGCCAGCAGCCCACGATCATTGTCCAGCAGCCCACGAGCTTAGGCCAGCCGCCGATGGACCTTAGTCAGCCGCCCATGCACATCAGGCAGAGAGCGGGCGGCTGAAGGTTCAAAGAGAAAAGACGGGTGGCTCGGTCTCGGAAATCGTAGAAATGTTTAGAACACTATACTCGCGGGAAAACTGTTAAAATACTATTCACGAAATACTATTCATCCCGAGAAAGAGTTAACCGAAAAATCAATTTACGACTAATCGAGATCCGGTTTACTATTCATCGAGTCACTATTCACGGTTAACTGTTCATTGGGCACTGTTCATGGAAATCGGGCCGGGCCAGGATCAGATTACGTGACGGACTGCTGAAGAATTCGGCCGGGAATTGGGCCCAAAAGACGAGGTCGGCGCCTGGAAGGAAGGAACGAAGTCCCACATCGCCCAGAAAGAATTTTAGCCTCCTAGGTCTCCTAGTATAAATATAGATGCTTGTACTAGGTTCAGATCATCCCAAATTAGAGTATTAAGAGCTTTAGCATTATAAGACTTATTAAAACTTTTGCTAATATTCTTGTACTCCGAAAAATATCAATAAAATATCTCTTTTTCATTTTTTGTCCTTGAGTTCTTTTAAAATAGAATTTTCGAGCCCCCATAAAATATAAGTTTTGACAGTTTGAGTTTCGGCTCTCACAGTTTGGCGCCGTCTGTGGGGACGAGAAATATTCTTAACTCTTAGAACAAGAGGATACGGGAAGAAGACGATGAACAGAAGAACCGACGACATCACCAACCAGCCGGCCGGAGCAGCCACAGGAACATCCGTAGGAGGAATTCCCGCCGTTGGAACATCTGCGGCCGGAACAGGAGCGACTGCCGCCGGAACATCCGCGGCCGGAGCAATAGGAATCGGAACGGCCGGGACCTCCGCCAACGTACTATCCAGATTCGGGATGCCTACCGAAGACCCAGTCATAACAGAAACGGCCAACACCGGTCCCTCCGGTCTAGCACAGGACATCTCGGCAATCGGTGAGCTAACGAACATGATAGCTGAACTCGCGGAGCGGCAAAACAGGCAAGAAGGGCGGCCGCAGCTTCCCAAGAGCTAGCACGTGGCCCCCGAACTTTCAGAGCAAAACGCCTCATTTTCAGCCCGCGAGCCAAGACACCAGGCAGGGAGAGCCCCAACGAGCAAACTCCCTTCGGAACAAGGAGAGAACTTTCAGCACCACCTCCTTTGCACAGAAAAAGCGCTACGAGGCGAACCGACAAACAGCCAACCTCAACGGTGACCAACGTTGAAAACGGAGAAGACGCCACGAACGGAGCCGGTCAAGAGGAGAACGAGACTGACGACGAGGACAGGGACCTAACGATGGACGAAGAAGAGCTCCGCTGGATAAGGGAGCAAGAGAAGGCAGAACAGGCAAACCGAAAGCACTGATCCGCTATCCAAAGAAGCGAGATGGACGAACTCTGCGCCCGACTAGAGTCAAATGAAGGAAGTAAGGTCGCAGGTGCATAAGGCGACCAGCTCGGCTCCCGAAATTGACCGAGTCTTGGAGGAGACCCAAAGGATCCCTTTCACCTCGAAGATCACAAACGTCAGATTCCGGATCCCGGCAAGATTCAAATCCCTTTTTACGACAGGACAAAGGATCCAAAATCCCACATGACAGCCTTCCATATCGCGATGAACCAGACCAAGTTCAAACCCGATGAAAAGGACGCCGGATTCTGCCTCCTGTTCTTAGAACACCTAAAGGGGGCGGCCCTATCATGGTTCTCACGGCTGGAGAGGGACTCAATCAACGACTTCAAACAGTTATCATCGGCTTTCATGGAGCACTACTCACTGTTCATAAGCCAATCAACATCCGATGCGGATCTCTACTCGCTGTCAAAAGGACCGGAAGAAAGCCTTCGAGAATTCATCGAAAGGTTCAAGGTGATTATGTCCAGGATCGACGGACTAAGCGACGGTGCCACAATAAATGCCTTGAAGAAGTCCTTACTGAAGTCTTCTAGCTTTGATATATTGAGATTTTGACCCATAACTAACCTTACTATCTAATGACTTTTTAGAGTTTTTGAGTATATGTCAGGAGATTTTAGGTAGCTTCGGAGCTGTTATTGGAGTTTGGAGCATTTGGAACCTTTGGAACAGAAAAGAACCAGATTTGAAGAAAAGAAGAAAAATACTGCAAAGTATCACCAACTCCAATCGGCGAGCACATGCTCCCAATTTTGGCCACCAAGCGAGCACCTGCTCGCCGCGGAAAAATAAAAGGAAGAGGATTTAACCTAATAACAACCGCCGACTTTTAAGGGTGCAGCCACCTCCCAGTCGCCTATCTCTCCTAATATAAATACTCATCCTAGTCTTAGGTTTTATTATCTTATCTTTGCTTTTGGCTTTTAGCTTTTCAATACCTAGGATTTCTTTTGTAAGGGAGAAGATCTCAAGCTACAATTCTGAGAAGATTTCTGAACCCTATTCTTTTATTTTAATATCGATGCAGTCTTTTTATTCTATTGTTTTGCTTTCTTCTTTCATTATGTCTGAGTAGATCTCTTAGTTAGGTTAAGGTTTTCAAAGGAATTCATGAGCTAGGGTTAAGCACAAATAGGTAAATAAAATTGATGTCTTCACCCTTGTTGTTCTTAATGCTTAAATCGATTTGATCACTCGATTTTATGATATTAGGTTTAATTTAGACAACGACAGTTGCTAGGTTGCTAGAAGAAACATTGGTGAGCGATTTATTCATTACCTGCGAAAGTAGATGTATTGGAGAATTGTGAACAAATCAAACCTGATCTATAATGCTTGTTTGCGATTTCTAGTAGCAACGACAGTTAGGATTTCTAGGTCGTTAGACAAAGTTGTTGATACCACGACAGTGGATTGATATTATCTTCGTGTTTGAGTTCTAGACTGGTGCTTAATCATAGCCTGAATAGTGTTTGACCTGTTGCTCTGGATTGCCTGCGAATTGCCTTGACCTAACGCTTTCTCATTATTGTTTCACAACTGATTTTAGATTTCGTTCTTGCTATTTACGATTCCGACTTCATATTGCATTATCTTAGCTTTTTATTTAGTCTTAAAAACCATAGAGTAGACTTGGTCTTCGTGGGATCGATCCCTAAATACTACTACGATTTGCTGTGCACTTGCAGTAGAAAATTAGGGTTAAAACTCGTGTATCAAGTTTTTGGCGCCGTTGCCGGGGACCAAATTTTTACTTTTGGTTTACGGCTAAATTTCTAGACTAAGAACCCTCTAAACTCGTTTTTTTTTGTTTTTCTTCTCTTTGTGTTTCAGGTGTATGACCAGAAGCACAAGAAGCAAGAATACCGAGGACCTTGTCATCTTAACAAACGACGAACTAGCAAGGAGAGAACGAGAGAACAGGCAGAGACGCAACACACCTGTTCCGGATCCAGAAACATCTAACACCGACACTCCAGAGATGGGCGACCACAACGCCATCGCAGCTCAGCTGCAACAGCTTCAGACAGCCATGGAGCAGCTTCGTTTGCAATAGGAAAGGCAGCTTGTGCAACAACCGGCTTTCGGCTCACGCATACTACCAGGATCGATCTGCGATCGTCACCCCTACTATCCAGAGGCAAGATTATGAAATCAAGCCTCAGATGATTGCCCCCGTGAAGCAACACCTGTTCCACGGTCTGCCTGCTGAAATCCCGATGGATCACATCGAGAACTTCGAAGAGATCTGTAGCACAACCGGCTCCAATGGTGTGCCTCCAGATTTCTTGAAAGTGCAAGCTTTTCCCCTTCTCTCTTGCGGGAAAAGCATCACGGTGGTTAAAGTCTTTACCACCAGGCTCTCTACCGACTTGGGCTGATGCGCGAGCAGCCTTCTTGGATAAGTTCTACACGAAATTCAAGACCGCAGCTTGAGGAACAAGATCTCCTCATTCGAGCAACAATCCGCGAATCCTTCAATGAAGCATGGGAGCGGTTTAAGGAGTACAAGCGCGAGTGCCCTCACCATGGGTTTAGCGACGAGCAGCTGCTCAGCACCTTCTATGACGGAGTAGACTGGGACTACAGAAATGCCCTTAATGCGGCCAGTAATGGAGACTTCTACACAAAATCGATGGAAGGAGCTCTGGAGCTGATTGAGAACCTTGCCGCGAGTTCCAGCAACAAAAGCCAGGAGTACGACAGAAAAAAGTCAGCAGCGTGGAGTCCAAGAAGATTGCGGAGCTCGCAGCCAAGGTTAACCTTCTCCTGAAGGGAAACCAGAAAGCGGTCCACTTTGTAGATGAGAATGGAGAAGCACCCCTCGGTCAAATCTACGAGGATGAAACCGGTGATGATCGGATGGAGGTCAACTATGTCAATAGACAAGGTTTCGAACAGAACCGCGGTTTCAACAACCAAGGTTTCAACACTCATCCGAACTTGTCCTATAGGAGCACCAATGTGGAGAATCCGCAGGATCAGGCTTATCCTAAGCAAGGAAATCAGCCACAAATGGGTTTTCAGAAGAACTACTCCAATAACTACCAGAACCGGCCATTCGTTCCTAATCAGAACCGATTCCAAGGAGGGAATCAACCAAGGCAACCTTTCACGAACTCGCAGCCTCAGCCGTTCCCGAATCCGCAGCCTTCATCTTCAGCAACCGGCTCCCAAGACTAGCTGAAGAATATGATGCAGCAACTCCTAGCGAGTCAGCAGAAGGCAGCAGCAGAAATCAACTCTAAAGTTGAAACAATGTATGTAGACCTCAATGGGAAATACGAAGCTGTGTGGACTCACATGAAGCAGCTGGACATTCAGATTGCACAGACTGCTGAATCTATTAAGAGGACACCAGGAACTCTTCCTGGAAAGGTTGAGACACCTAGGAAAGAGTTCGTCAATGCCATCGAGTTGCGAAGCGGGAAGACACTGCACGCAGATGCAGCTCCGAAGTCGGCAAAAGGAAAGGAAACATTTACGGATCACGTGCTCCCACCCAGCGAGCACCTGCTCCAAGGAAATCAAAGCATCTATGAAAAGGGTGAATCGAGCAACAGCACAACACACGCTGGAACATCAGCCTCGCCTTTCGAGATTTTTGAAGAAGATTCGCCGACCGATCACCCTGGTCCGTCAACCGAGCACATGCTCGGCCAAGAAACTCCGACAACTTCAGCAAGAAGTCCGGAAGCGAGGGTGTACAAACCCAGGTTCCATATCCTGTACCACCGAAGAAGTCTCGCAAAGACTTGGAGGATGCTAAATGCAGGGAGATGCTCAGGGACCTAACCGTGATGCTGCCTCTCACGGATGCTGTTCAAATGATACCAGCCCTAAAGCGGTACATGAAGACTTTGGTGTCCGGAAAAGTAGCTGAGGAGGAAAAACGTGATGGTGGTTTCCAAGGAGTGCAGTGCTTTTCTGCAAAATAAGGTGCTCAAGAAGAGAGGCGATCCCGGCAGATTCGTTTTATCAGTCAAAATCGGCCCCATGACATTCGCATGCTCTTTGTGCGATCTAGGCTCCAGCGTAAACCTCATGCCATACTCTGTGGCAAAGCGGTTAGGCTTCACCAAGTTTAAACCTACACGCATCTCGTTGGTCTTCGCAGATAGATCAACAAGCTTCCGGTAGGCATGTTAGAGGATCTTCATGTAAAAATTGGTGATACTTTGATCCCCGCGGACTTCATAGTTCTGGAACTTGAGGAAGAACCGAAGGATCCTCTCATTCTAGGCCGACCATTCCTCTGCACAGCTGGTGCACTTATTGATGTCCAGAATGGAGTGATTGATCTTCAACTGGGAGATATGGTGATGACCTTCGAAATGAATAAGTTGCTGAAGAAGCCTATGCTGGATGGACAGACTTTCACTGTGGAAGGCGCGGACGATGTTTTTGATGAGGCAGTAGAAGAACTTCTTTGCCCGGATCCTCTTGAAACCGCCTTAACCCTAGCCAAACGAGAGCATGGTTTCATGAGTGAAGACGCCGACAGCTTTGCTAAGATGCTAGATTCCAGCCGGCGAATGGAGCAGATGGTGGCGTACACAAGCCTAGAAGGTGAGGAAGACTCGGCAGCAACAGATGGAGCACCTGCTCCGATTCCGCGAGCACCTGCTCCGCCACTTGATCTGATAGATAGCCCTTGGAGCGAATTGAAAGCACCCAAACTGGAGCTTAAAACCCTCCAGCAGGTCTCAGGTACGCATTCCTTGGAACAAACTCTACTTACCCGGTAATTGTGAATGCTGATTTGAACAATGTGGAGGTAGCCTTGCTTTTGTGTGAACTTAGAAAGTATAGAAAGGCTATAGGGTATTCGGTTGATGATATCACTGGCATCTCTCCTGATCTTTGCATGCATAGGATACATCTAGAAGATGAATCGATGAGCTCTTTCGAACATCAGAGGAGGTTAAACCCGAATCTAAAAGATGTCATTAAGAAGGAGATAATGAAACTTCTAGAGGCTGGTGTGATTTATGCTATTTCTGATAGTACTTGGGTTAGTCCTGTTCATGTAGTTCCTAAGAAGGGCGGAATCACTGTAGTCAAGAATGATAGGGATGAACTGATACCAACTAGGACAATAACCGGCCATAGGATGTGTATAGATTACCGCAAACTGAATGCTGCGACTCGCAAGGATCACTTTCCTTTGCCCTTTATTGATCAGGAGAAGACGACGTTCACTTGCCCCTATGGCACCTTCGCCTACCGGCGCATGCCATTCGGCTTGTGCAACGCCCCAACAACCTTCCAACGTTGCATGATGTCCATCTTCACTGACCTAATCGAAGACATCATGGAGGTGTTCATGGACGACTTCTCGGTGTACCGGAGCTCTTTCTCTGACTGTTTGTCTAATCTATGCAGGGTACTTCAACGCTGTGAGGAGAACATCTAGTTCTAAACTGGGAGAAGTGCCACTTCATGGTTAGGAACGGATTGTACTTGGACATCGCATATCATAGGATGGTATCGAAGTGGACAAAGCTAAGATCGAGGTCATGATGAATCTACAACCGCCTACTTCTGTCAAGGGATCCGCAGTTTTCTGGGGCATGCAGGTTTCTACCGCTGGCTTATCAAGGACTTCTCTAAGATCGCCAGCCTCTCACACACCTTCTCTGCAAGGAGGTGAAGTTCGAATTTGATAGCGACTGTCTTGAGGCCTTTCATACGATCAAAGGAGCATTGGTCAGCGCACCCATTGTGCAACCACCAGATTGGAGCTTACCTTTCGAGGTTATGACAGACGCTAGTGACTACGCCGTTGGTGCAGTTCTCGGCCAGAGGAAAGACAAGAAGCTCCACGATATCTACTACGCCAGTCGCACCTTGGATGAAGCTCAGTGCAAGTATGCTACGACAGAGAAGGAACTTTTGGCAGTGGTTTTTGCGTTTGAGAAGTTCCGATCCTATATTGTTGGTTCCAAGGTCATCGTGCACACCGATCACGCAGCTCTCAAATATTTGCTGATCAAGAAAGATGCCAAGCCGCGGCTGCTCAGATGGATTCTTCTCCTGCAAGAATTCGATCTCGAGATCAAGGATAAGAAGGGGATAGAGAATGGAGCTGCCGACCATTTCTCTCGATTGCGGATTGAAGAAGATATCCCCTTGATGATAGCCTCCCTGAAGAACAGGTTTACTCGATCGGAGCATTCCAAATCAAGGAAGCACGTGCTCCCACCCAGCGAGCACCTGCTCAGCCCGAATTCTGCAACCAATCGAAAGCGGCCAACGTCCTCAGATTCCTTGGTTTGGCGAGATTGCAAATTATCTAGCTGCTGATCTGGAACCACACGGTTTTGTGGGTAACAAAAGGAAGAAATTTCTTAAGGATATCCGCCATTACTTCTGGGATGAGCCGTACCTATACAAGCATTGCCCAGATGGCTTATTCAGACGATGCGTAGCTGAGGAGGAGATTCCAGAGATTCTGTTTCACTGTCACGGCTCTTCCTATGCCGGACACTTCGCCACTTTAAAGACGGTCTCTAAGTTTTGCAAGCGGATATTGGTGGCCTACGATGTTTAAATCTTTGAGACTCTGCTGCGTAAGAATGGTGTAAAGCACAGGTAGCCACGCCTTACCATCCGCAAACGAGTGGGCAAGTTGAGATCTCTAACCGCGAAATCAAGAGCATCCTCTAGAAGACTGTGGGCACAACTCGGAAGGACTGGGCTTCCAAGCTAGACGATGCTCTATGGGCTTACCGGACCGCCTACAAAACACCCCTCAGCACCACACCATTCCACCTCGTCTATGGCAAAGCCTGTCATCTCCCCGTCGAGCTTAAGTTCAAAGCTGCATGGGCAGTTAAGTTGCTGAACTACGACATTAAGCCAGCTTCAGAGCGACGTATGATGCAGTTGCATGAGCTCCAGGAGATTAGGCATCTCGCCTATGAGAACTCGAAGATCTACAAGGAGCAAACCAAAGCCTATCACGACAAGCGCATAATGGCTCGTAACTTCACTCCCAACGACCAAGTCGTACTTTTCAACTCCCGGCTGAAGCTGTTTCCCGGGAAGTTACAATCACAATGGTCTGGGCCTTTTCCAATAAAGGAAGTACGACCTTATGGAGCTGTGGTGTTACTGGACGACAAGGGGAGAGAGTTCGTTGTCATCCGTCGCACAAGGGGAATCTTTTCCCTTAAGCGACCCGCCTCAAGCCTAATCAGCTCACCGAGTCAAGCTAGTGACTTAAACCAAGCGCTGAGTGGGAGGCAACCCACTGGTAAGTGTTTTTACTTTATTTTATTTTCTTTTGCTTTTGATTCTTGGTTTGGTTTTCTTTGTTTCAGATAAACCTAAAAGAAAAAGAAAAAACAAAAAAAAAACGGGCGAGCACCCGCTTCTGTTACGGAGCACCTGTTCCGCCTTGATGCTCTGCCCTGCCGACCCAGGTAAGTTTTCTACGCCTCTTCTCTAGCTCATTTTCACACCGAGACGGTGTGAAGTAAGTCTGGGGGAGGGTCGTACCTTGAGTCAGCATTTTTTTAATTTATTGAGTCTTCTTTATTTTCTATTTAGAGTTAGTCTGTTTTATTGGGTCAAAAATTTGATTGGGATTTATGAACTATTTCTTAGAATGTTGAGCTGGCTGTTTTTACTTAGTGACCATATCTTTAGGATCTATTCAACTAAGACTAATGAAAAATCCAAAGTCTGACCAGTCCACTTGAGAGACCCATATTTCCAACAGATTTTACAGACCTGAGCTATTTACGGAGATTTTTCAACTGTAGCTGGTGATCAAAGAGCTTGATTCTCTCATTCACACCCGACATTTGCAGCTATTGTGAAAATCTTATGGTAGTCCTCTCCCTTATTCTAAATATCCTGAGAAACAAATGAAAAGATGAGATGATTTTCTTTTGAGTAAAGGGGTAGGAGAATTTCCCATGACCCATTATTTTACTTTGGAAGGAATGATCACACAAAGGTGGAAACGAGGGAGAGGAAAATTTCCCATGACCCCATTATTCGTCACACCTTTGCAATAAAAAATAAAAGAGAAAAGAAAATCGTAAAAAAAAAAAAGAGATGATCAAAAGATCAATGCAGAGTATGAGAAAAGAATAAGTCTGGGGGAGAGAAAGAGTACCAGATAGGTGGATTACATGGTTGTATTTGTCAAGGTATAGTATGGGAAAGAGTCTATAAGGTTCTTGGCACTGGAAGCATTGTTAGTCTCTATGCAATGAAGGATAGTGGAAGAAGTTGAGATTTTGTGGAGTTAATCTGGAAAACCTGCGATGTGGCTAAGGAGAAGTACATGGTGGTCGATTTTTGGATTGGTTTATAAAAATTGTGGATTACAGGTTTAAGCAATTGGTGCGATTTTTCTGATTAAGAAGGCGAGATCCCTGTTTTCAATTCTCTCTCACAGGTTTAAGCTTGTGTTGTTTGAGGACAAACAAAGGTCTAAGTCTGGGGGAATTGATATATTGAGATTTTGACCCATAACTAACCTTAGTATCTAATGACTTTTTAGAGTTTTTGAGTATATGTGAGGAGATTTTAGGTAGCTTCGGAGCTGTTATTGGAGTTTGGAGCATTTGGAACCTTTTGAACAGAAAAGAACCAGATTTGAAGAAAAGAAGAAAATACTGCAAAGTATCACCAACTCCAATCGGCGAGCACATGCTCCCAAATTTTGGCCACCAAGCGAGCACCTGCTCGCCGCGGAAAAATAAAAGGAAGAGGATTTAACCTAATAACAACCGCCGACTTTTAAGGATGCAGCCACCTCCCAGCCGCCTATCTCTCCTAATATAAATACTCATCCTAGTCTTAGGTTTTATTATCTTATCTTGCTTTTGGCTTTTAGCTTTTCAATACCTAGGATTTCTTTTGTAAGGGAGAAGATCTCAAGCTACAATTCTGAGAAGATTTTTGAACCCTATTCTTTTATTTTAATATCGATGCAGTCTTTTTATTCTATTGTTTTGCTTTCTTCTTTCATTATGTCTGAGTAGATCTCTTAGTTAGGTTAAGGTTTTCAAAGGAATTCATGAGCTAGGGTTAAGCACAAATAGGTAAATAAAATTGATGTCTTCACCCTTGTTGTTCTTATGCTTAAATCGATTTGATCACTCGATTATATGATATTAGGTTTAATTTAGACAACGACAGTTGCTAGGTTGCTAGAAGAAACATTGGTGAGCGATTTATTCATTACCTGCGAAAGTAGATGTATTGGAGAATTGTGAACAAATCAAACCTGATCTATAATGCTTGTTTGCGATTTCTAGTACCAACGACAGTTAGGATTTCTAGGTAGTTAGACAAAGTTGTTGATACCACGACAGTGGATTGATATTCTCTTCGTGTTTGAGTTCTAGACTGGTGCTTAATCATAGCCTGAATAGTTGTTTGACCCGTTGCTCTGGATTGCCTGCGAATTGCCTTGACCTAACGCTTTCTCATTATTGTTTTACAACTGATTTTAGATTTCGTTCTTGCTATTTACGATTCCGACTTCATATTGCATTATCTTAGCTTTTTATTTAGTCTTAAAACCATAGAGTTAACTGGTCTTCGTGGGATTGATCCCTAAATACTACTACGATTTGCTGTGCACTTGCAGTAGGAAATTAGGGTTAAAACTCGTGTATCAAGCTTTCGAAGGAAATCACCGTAAACCCGCCAGTAACGATCCAAGATGCTCTCCACCGCGCTTCTAACTTTGTAATCTACGAGGAAGACATGAGGGCCCTGACCGGAAAGCACCAATCGACAAAGTTGGTCGCCAAAGGTTCGGCGCAGCATTCTAACGTTCCAAACGAGAGGAAAAGTAGGCGAAGCGGGAGAGATGAGGAACCCAACGCGGTTGGAGCACACAATAATCAGATAAACTCCGAGAGACCATCCGACGGAAGTAACAGAGGATCGTGGAATACGTGGACCCGCCTGGGATACGACGAAAACGCCTTCTGCACATTCCATAAGGCCAAAGGCCACTCGACCGAAAACTGTAGAATGATCGGAAGAATGCTCCCGGCAAAACTATTGGCCGGAGAACTCGGAAACGGGATAACGTTAAAGAGTCTCGGAACGGCCGAAGAAGACGCGGGTGCCCCGGGAAGACGACCCAACCAGGAACGCCCCGAGAGGCCTGCCGAAGAAACGCCCAAGCGGGGAAGGAGACAAACGGGGACGACTCCGCCGCAAATCGAAGAAGGATTCACATGATCATCGGAGGATCCCAATACTGTCGAGACACGGTGGCTTCCATAAAGGCGTTCTTGAGTAAAGGAGACAAAGAATCTAACCCGCAGGAGCCAATCACCGAGAACGACGACCGGATCGCCTTTAATGAAAAAGACGCCGAAGGTCTCGATCAGCCCCATGACGACCCATTAGTAGTGGAGCTGGACATCAACGACCATGATGTCTCTCGGGTTTTGATCGACACCGGAAATTCGGTAGACGTCATTTTTTGGGAGATGCTCCAGAGGATGAAGGTGGATCCGTCAATGATAAAACTCAATCCAAGGTCACTGACTGGTTCTCTGGCGAAGTCACAATGACAGACGGGAAAATCCAGCTCCCAGTTCGCGCCGGTGGAATCACAAAGATCATTGCGAGCGATCCCGTCAACTTATCATCGAACGGAATCAAGATTGTTTGGGGAAATCAGAAGGAAGCAAGGATCTGTTTTCTGGCAGAACACAAGCTACGGAGTTCGACGGTCCCGCAGAGAGAGAACTCGAAAAGAAAGAAGGAAGATGAAGTCCCCAAGTTGGGAAAGAAAGTAAGCATAGCCGAGCAGTTTGAAAAAATGGAGGTTCCATCCACAGAAGCTAAAACCGATCAAGAAGAAACGAAAACTACCGAAGAAAGGACCACATAAACCGCAACGGGCTGTTCCATGGCGGAAATTTAGCCGTCTTAAAGCTACGACTAAGAAAAAAAACGAAACTACGGGTGACTTGATCCCTTTTCACGTAGGGTACATAGGCAGCTCGCTTAAAAAACGAGTTCAGTTGCCCCCTCCGTAAAAATGGGGGGGGGGAGTGGATCCGTATATACATACTGACGAATTTTCGGAAAATTTTTGATATGATGGACATTGAGACTTAGAATCTCATAACACATCATAAACTCGAAAAACTTCCCGAAAATACCGATCCGGACGAAAATCGGGACTTAGCATCTCGTAACCCATCCGGAGAAACGAAGAGTCCAGAAAGATCCGAGGTGACGAACATTGAGACTTAGCATCTCATAACACGTCCAGAAACTCGAAAAAATTCCCGAAAATACTGATCGGACGAAAATCGGGGCTTATAATTAGCATTTTGTAACCCGTCCGGAGAAACTAAGAGTCCAGAAAAATCCGAGGTGACGAACATTGAGACTTAGCATCTCATTACACGTCCAGAACTCGAACAATCCCCAGAGGAACGAACTCGGACAAACATCGGGGCTTAGCATCTCGCAATTCACCCGGGACTATCCACAGACTGAAATACTGGAAATATCTCTCAACTACTCAAGTCTTAACGAACAAACACGTCTGTTGCTGGCCACAACTAGACTTTTACTCCTCAATCATGGTTATTCCGACATCCCGCAGTGGATAACAGTAGCGCGCTATACAAATTTCCTGATCGGGAATGCGGGAAGCGTCAAGACGATGTTTAGATTAGTTTATCTTCAAGAACACTTAGCATAGGCAAATAGTGTGAAGTGTAAACCGTGAAGTAAACTCGCAAACCCAGTAAGACGCCCGACATGGAAAGCTGGTCTAAGACATCTCGAGAACGCGGTATCAAACCGGCTCTGATGCGAGATCTTAAAAGCGTTCCGTCGAAAGAGGGAGTCAAGTGAACTCAGTCCCCCGCGACACCAAAAACAAGCATTAAACCCGGGAGGTATTCGCAATACAAGAACCCCGGTCAGAAAGCTCGGAGTGCCCGAAAAGCATCCCCAACGCAGCATAAGTCAAAGCACAAGTCAAAAGAACAAGTCAAACATAACCGAAGGGTTAAAAGACGATCCACGGAAGGAAAGTCGAATAACCAAGTAGGAATGAGAATGGATCCGGTGATCCCAACGAAAGCTTAAACCCAGAAAGTATCTGCAACGATACACTGGTTCCTTAAGTTCGGAATGCCCAAGAACGCGTCTCCAATGCACCATACAAGCAAACCAGATAAGAGGTCCGAAGGATACAGCAAACACAAGCAAGGATTCGACAACCTCAACCAAATCCAGACAATATCCGAAACGATATGCTGGTTTCACAACGCAAGTCCGGAACCGAAGAACAAAGTCAAGAACTGTCTAATAATCCCGACGAAAACTAAAATCCGAATAGTATCTAAAATGATACACCGGTTTCAAAGCTTAAGCCGAAGCAGTCAAAATCAAAGCTGAAGATAACTGAAAGATGAAATGATATCCATAAAAGGAAAAATCAAACTATCAAGTAGTTCAACAGCAGAAGCAAATACATCAAAGGGCCCGAACGGCCCGAATACAGCAAGCAGAAAAAACACAAGCACAATAAGCAAAAGCCTAATCATCCTTGACAAGAAGAGTAGCACCGGCTTCATCCATGTCTTGGACATCTGCACCCTGAGACTGATATGGGGAAACAGGGGAGTAGGCCAAAAAACCGTCGAACTTGGAAATATCCCGGTCAAAAGAGCCTACCCAAGCTTTTCCTTTGAGCTCCGCCAATGCGGATGCCAGCTTGGCCTCCTCTTCTTCAACCTTCTTCTTCCCGGATTTAATGTCCCAGACCATCACCAGGTTCGAGCTGACCTCGGTCAGAGCAGACTCGTCGAACCTGGCCTGACGCAGCGGAGCTAAGGCAGCCTTCACACTATCAATGCGAAGACGGAATTTCTCCGCCGCCTCCCATTGGCAACACTTCATCTCCTTATCCATCTCATGCTTGGCCTCCTTGAGCTCGTCTTTAAGAGCCTCCACCTCTGCGGCAGTGGCAGATTCAAGCCTTTGGGCCTTCTTCTCCGCTCTCTTGAGTCGGACCTCCAGATTTCTAATCTTTTTGTCCTTCTTCCGGGACTCTTTCGCCATGGCCTCGAGTTCGAGCCGGGTCGCACGCGCCCGAGTGGCGATCTGAATTAAAACAAGGCAAATATTTGATAAGCAAAATCAAGAAAAGAGCAAACTCATATGAAAAGCAAAGAAAAAAGAAGATACCATCACAAGGCCGGAAGACAAATCCCCATACGATGCTGAGGGATCAAACGGCCGAGCGGTGGCCGGGGCAAACTCGCCGATATAATCCACAAGCCTCGCGGATTCGACCAAGTCTCCTCCCGCCGCCTTGCGTGCATCAAACATCAGACCAGGCTCAGAAGCCTCGGCCCTTCGGGGAGCCTTGGTTTTCCTCGGACGATCCGAACCACTAGCAACCCCTTTGCCTCTCTCGGCCACAGTGGCGCGATCAGATTCCTAGGGAATGGGAACTTGTCCCTCCTCCGCGATCGTGGAGAAACTTCTCGCGGATTGTCGGCGATTACCGCACACCGCTTCAGGGAAGTCAAGTCCCTGAGAGGATTTGGGGGCATATTCTCGGGAAGCTTCACCTCAAGGGAAAAACCTCTGGCCGCCTGCGCGCCGCCATCAGCGGGGCAGTCCGCCCGTTTCCTATGCAGCGTAGAACCCTCTTTAGTCAAACCATAGAAAACCCTCCGAGTCGTCGACTGACCCTCGGAAGGACGGGACGCTTTACCCCTCGACTCCATGATCGTCTCTTTCCTCAAAGGAGTAACAAGAACTGTCGACAGGGCCAGTTTGTTAACTGGCCACTCCAAAGGTGGAATGGCTGATCCGACCTCGGGTAATTTTGTTTATGAAGGACAAGTAGCCGGTTTCCCAAGCGAAATCGACTCTGTCAGCCCGCCTTTATCTCTCGCTTCCCTCTCACGCTTTTCCTTCTCCTTCCTCTCACGAAGCGTTAACCCGGCCAGGGTCGGAAAACTCAGAACAGGATACGGATTTTTCGAAGAGTTTGGGAAAAAGCAAACGCTCGAAAAATTTCTTTGAGGACATAAAGAGGAAAGAGGGTGAGAATATATACATTAGGGCAGTCCTAAATCCCAACTCGACAAGGAATAGGATTATCCATTTTCCTAACCCAAAAAGAAGTAAGAACTTCCAATTCCCGAGCCAAACACTCCGGGAATCTCGGACACGAAAAGGAAATCCTTTCTCGACGCAGCCGACTTTGGCTCTATATAAAAAAAAAAAGAAAAAAAAAGAAAAAAAACAAACCGCCTTTTCTTATTGTCCAAGGCGCCGGTTTTTTCTGCACACAGCCGACTCGCCTCAAGGCATACTATCCGAGCTCTTTGTCCATCAATCCCGATAAACTCTCTACGTAAAGCTCCTAACTTCAGCAAGCGGAATCAATGAGTTGGGGGGCTAACTGTTGGGGTCAAAACTCACTCCTCGGAGATTGACGGACTAAAGAACATAACGTTACAACAAAAGACAAGCCAGGCGGCGGATTCTCTCCTTGAACATCCCAGGCCGCCGCATTCTCCTCTAGGACAAGCCAGGCCGCCGGATTCTCTCCTTGAACATCCCAGGCCGCCGCATTCTCTCCATGCACGATCCAGCCAGCCCGTTTCTCTCCATGCACAATCCAACCAGCCCGTTTCTCTCCATGCACAATCCAGCCAGCCCGTTTCTCTCCATGCACAATCCAGCCAGCCCATTTCTCCCCATGCACAATCCAGCCAGCCCGTTTCTCCCCATGCACAATCCAGCCAGCCTGTTTCTCCCCATGCACAATCCAGCCAGCCCGTTTCTCCCCATGCACAATCCAGCCAGCCCATTTCTTTACATGCACGGCCAGGCCGCCCAATTCTCTCTCTGGGATGGCCAGACCGCCAATTTCTCCTCATGAGAAATGGGCGAGCTGGACTTCCCAAAGAAACGGGCGGGCTGGCTAGTGAAAGAAACCGGCGGGCTGGACTCCAACGAGAAACGGGCGGACTGAGTTATACGAGAAAACGGGCTGACTGAGTTATACGAGAAATAGGCGGACTGAGAAAGTGGCGGGCTGAGTTTTGAAGAAAGAAACTGGCGGACTGAGAAAATGGCGGGCTGAGATCAAACGAGAAACGGCGGACTGAATTTTTACCCGAAGATCCGACCCGAAACCGCTTAGCTCGAAATACTATTCACGTACCAATCAAACCAAAGAAGGGATCCAATCTCAGTGAAAGTCAGAGACTAGGTGAACCGGAGGCAAATTGGACCGAGGCTGGACAAAGAGGCGGGCTGCTAAGGACTTGGGCCGTGGATCGAGCCCAAACCAACTAAGGTCGGCGGATGGAGAAAGGAGCAGAGTCCCACATCGTCTAGAAGTATTTTTAACTCCTTAGGTCGCCTAGTATATATAGATATGCATGTACTAGGTTGAAATTCATTCAGAATCCGAGTATAAGGGCTTTCGCAATATAAGACGCTAAGCATTTGCGAGTTTTTTTGTACTTTGGCAAAAACCACTTAATAAAATCATCTTTTTACAGTTTCGGTCCTCGAGTTCTTATAAGATAGGATTTTCGAACCCCCATTTATATAAGTTTTGATTGTGTTAGTTTCGACTCTCACAGGTGGGTTGGGAGAGGCTAAGACTCGATGTTCATCCGGACCGACATTCTCGGGAAATCGTTCGAGTTTTGGATGGTATGCTAAGTCCCAATGTTCATTCTCTCGTACTTTTTCCGTAGCTTCTCTTCGCTTGTCTATCCGGGTGGGTTGCGAGATGCTAAGTCTCGATGTTCTTCCGGATAGACATTCTCGGGAAATCGTTCGAGTTTTGGATGGGTTATGAGATGCTAAGTCCCAATGTTCATCCTCTCAAACTCTCTCGCGAAAATTTAGTATCGCCTTAATATTCTTCGGAGTATATATACGGACCCAGTCCCCCCCCCTTTATTATGGAGGGGGGCAACTGAACTCATTTTTTAAGCAAGCTGTCTACATACCCTTCGTGAAAAGGGATCGAGTCACCCGTAGTTCCTTTTTTTTTTGGTGGAAAAGGTCGCTAGACCTCGGCTTCAGCGTTCTCGGACCTCGGCTTCAAAGTCGAAACACACTGTCAAAACTTATATTTTATGGGGGCTCCAAAATTTTATTTTATAAGAACTTAAGGACCAAAAATCCAAAGATATATTTTTATTAATATTTTTCGGAAGTACAAAAATAATCTGCAAAAGCTTAATGTCTTATATTGCAAGAGACTCTTATACTCGAATTGGGATGATCTCAACCTAGTACAAGCATGTATATTTATACTAGGAGACCTAAGGTGCTAAAAATTATTCTGGGCGATGTGGGAAAAAGTTCTTTACTTCCAGCCGCCGACCTAGTTTTTTGGGCCTGATTTACGACCCGAAACCTTCAGCAATCCGTCATTTGATCTGTTCCTGGCCCGACCCAACATTTATTGTTTGGTGAATAGTATCCGGTGAACAGTAAACTATGAATAGTAATCCGTGAACCGTAAACCGATTCCGATTAAGCTTAAATTGACTTTTCGGTTAACTTTTTCTCGGGATGAACATTGTTTTAACGGTTTTTCCCGCGGGAACAGTGTTTCGAACATTCTCCGAGTTTTCAAACCGAACCGCCCACCTTTTTTGGTTAAAACTCTAGACGCCCTTTCCTTGGTGATGGCCAGCCTCCCGTTCTGTTGCTTGGATGCGTGGACGGCTGGCTCATGGCGCTTGGGATATGATCCAGGGCGCCTGGCTTTAAGATTCTTAGCCAGGCGCCATGGTGTTTAGAAAGAAATGGAGGGCTTCTGGCTTGGAATGCTCAGCCAGGCGCCATGCTCTTCGGGAAGCAATGGTGGGCTTCTGGCTGAGAATGCTCTGCCAGGCACCATGCTCTTCGGAAAGCAATGGTGAGCGTCTGGCTTCAGGATACTCAGCCAGGCGCCATGCTCTTCGGGAAGCAATGGAAGGTGTCTGGCTTGAGGATATGGACGTGCGGGATCAGACGATGGACATGCGGATGCTTGGTCTTCTCGGGCTTTGCCAGGCGCCATGCTTAAGGGATAGAAAGGATAGGCGGCTGGCTTTGTCCTGATGTTGCCAAGCGCCATGCTATAATGAGAGAGTGATGGGCGGCTGGATCCATGCTTAAGGCATGGGTGGCTGGTCTCCATTTCGAGGGCTTGTTGCCGGGACGTGAATCGTTCGTTCGTTGATCTAGGCTTCTCGTTCTATCAATTTTCGAGGAGAGGATTTTGAACACAACAAAAACAATAAGTTTGGTTATTTATTAACATTTTTAGTGTTGTGGAATTAAAAAAAAAAATCTGATAATTTGGATGTTTATGTACAAATGAAAAAAAGTCAATTACTCTGGAGATTAAATAGCTTTCAAAGAACATAAATTTTACAAATAGTTCTCATAGTGATAGAAGATGATGTTATCTTTTCATCGACAATTGGTTTAAAGATAGTCCAACGCTTCGATCAAAATTTATACCCAAAACACTAAAGATACGTCTATATGACATTAAAATGAAGTAAGCAAAGGGAGGAGAGCTGATCGACCAAGTGATCAACCTACATGGTCGAAAAAGATCACCAAGCACCCGAGAGTTTTGGAGTATCCCTCATCGACCAAGTGATTGACCCATCTGGTCAATCACCAAATGCTTCAGAGATATGATTGATCATTAGGAGACTCGAAAGACTAGATATATTGACTCTGTCTGGGATCCGAAGACGTGATATACCGAACCTTCTAAGGAGTTAAAAGACACATACTGACAATGTTGGGCACTCGAAAGACTTGATATACTTCAGAGTAAACTTTGTTTGATGGCTGCTGCACAGCTGTGGGAGAGTCGAAGATATGTAATACTTATTTTGCAAATCAGTATGTGATATTTCCCTTCATTTTTCCTCACTCACACTGTACTATAAATTATTTATAGATAGGTTAGTATCCTTAAATTGCTCTAGCTCAAATACATTTAACTCTGGAATCTCTTTACATGCATCACCATATACCATAAAGCAGAATATTACAACTGACGTTTCAGCTTAATGTGATTTAGTCTTCCCTTCATCAGGTTCATTGAAATATCCACATACCTAACTTGAGTAATTATTTATAAGAATAAGAAACATCAAATCATCTTCCCGATTACTTAAGCTTAAATTCAAAACCGATTTGGCCATGGACTCAAGGATATTAAGCTAGATATCAATTTCAGGGCCATTCATCCGGCAAATGAATTGAGTAGTGAAAATTAGAAGCAGACGATGATGCAGTTTGGCCTTATCAAATAAAATTATTTTATTTATTTATTTATATGTTGAAAGGTATGTACAAGATCGAATATATGATGGGGTCAGAATCCACTCCTCGAAGATTGATGAGCCGCGAAGTCTTAACATTTACACTAAAGACTTGTCCAACGGTAAAGACACAAGAGCAGGTCGCCATCTCTGTAACACCCCCGGTTCGATATATAACCCACCGTTCCGGAGATGTCACAAAAGTCGGGATATGTCCGATGAACTAGTCCGTCTCAGCGGTCGCTAAGCTTAAGACCGGTCCATTTGGCAAAGTCCCAACCCCCACTACCGAAGCCTAGGGCATGACAACCATAGGTCCGACAGTGAGTTGTGAAACACTCAGACAAAGCGTAAGTAGCGGCGGAAGACTGAAAATATATAGCAAGAGGTTTTATTAAAAGAAAAAACTTCATTCCATACATAGCGAATGATACAAAGTTTCAACACCGAGTTTTTGAGAAAGGGAAAAAATACAAGAAGGAACAAGTTCCAAAATAAACTAGACTTGCCATGGGACTTATTTTAAAACGGTTCTAAAACAAACACCTTATTTATGCATAAGCATTAAAAGATTCAAAGCCATTATGCCAAGGTCTTACTTCTGGTGCTCCTAACGTCCACGCTCCTAGCTTCACGGTGCAACTAAGGGTTCCTGCAGGAAGGGAATAGAGAATGAGCAATCAGGAAGATTACTCAGTGAGTCCAAGATTCAAAGAGGAAGAAAGAGAGAGAGAACCCCAAAAACCAAAAAAAAAAAAAACAACAACAAAGAAAGAAAAAACAATAGCCGAAGCAATGCAAGTCCTAAATCTATATGCAACTCTTCACAACTCCCGCGTGGACATGAGATCTCTGAGCATGCTTCATTCCCCCCTGAACACCCTGCACTTGACTATCACACAGACTGTCAAGCCGGAACATCATTTTCACCAAAACCTAGCCCCGGTAAAATTCTCGGTGCATCGGCCCAACCTCTGCCTGGCCTCGCGGAAGGCCGTCTCGTCATCCCGTCAGATGTTTTACACTCGGCCGCTAGGCTGCAATCCCGTCTCTCCGACTCTTCTCCACTTCTCTGTCTTTCGATACCGTGGAGGATTGGGGAATGAAGACACATTGTCACTAAGTTCAGAGGTTGGTTTCTCCCACATGACTCCGCCAAGTCCTGATAGAACACACCACAGTCAGGACTTGCTTTGGACTCAATGCCAGAAGACCGAGGAGATAAAATCACATATGATCGACACTCTAAGCACCTACCTCTCGCTTTCGACACAAAGATAGGTTCACGGGTGGTCTCCGTCTTTTGACCATAAGACAATCTCTCCGTTAAGGGCTAAGTCCTATATGGGCTATAACCATTAGCGGTACTTGAGATTAGGATCAGAATGGGGAGCTTGCAAATGGACCGAAGTCACGGCAGTCCCTCACTCATCCCCTTTCTTCCGGATTTGAAGACAACATGAATATAATTCAAGTGTCAAGCAAAACCTCAACCAGCCTAGTCATAGTTCACACAAAAGACCTTGGCTGATTCTTCACCTGTTACAACGTTAGTATCAACCACGGATTGACCGTACAAGTTATGATCCCTTATAACTAAACAACACTCAACCGTTCATTAAAGAACCCATGTTGAAGTTCCTTAGGCTAACCATAACAAGACTGAATCAAACCTTCACAACAAACACGCAAGGCAATAAACACGAAATTCAGTAAGGGTTCGTTAATATATAGCCTGAAACACTTACCTTACATGCAACAAACAAGAAAGAAAAATGGGGAAGGTGAAAAGAAGTCTTTGACTTCATTGTGGCCAGTGCCATGAAACTCATGCTAACCCATTCCTAATTGGGAAACTCACACAAGCCATGGACAGTAACCACAACGATG
This sequence comes from Isatis tinctoria, assembly GCA_010577795.1. NCBI lineage: Eukaryota > Viridiplantae > Streptophyta > Magnoliopsida > Brassicales > Brassicaceae > Isatis > Isatis tinctoria. The sequence continues at coordinate 39,063 of VHIU01000567.1, forward strand.
ACAACAGCCTAGATCTCACCTTGGAATGCAGCTAAGACCGGATCTTCTACCTTGGCTCTAAACACTCTCCAGCTCCTAACTCACAAAAACTCTCTCACTAATTTAACTAAGGGATTTTGGGGTTATGAAAAACTTTTGAATGAGGCAACACAGTATTTATAGACACATAAATACTTAGGCCTTAGTTACTACTTAGTTAGGATGGAATGAGAATAGTAATGGGAGTGGGCTTCAATTCAGTTGGATCCTAACCATGCCGACCTCAACACTCATTCCCTACTCCTCTAATAGCCTCCTAGGCCTTCCAGACGGAAGCCCTTGATCGGTGAGACTTGTTGGCTGATTACCAGTCTTCTTCTTTGGCACCTTCCTCTCTCTTTCCTTTTAATTCAACATACGATGGAAATAGGAGATCAGGGTGGGAAGAAAGTTTCCTCTGGTCTTCTTGGTTGACTAATTGACCCTTAACCATTGAATTGCCACAGAAACATTGAACTTGAATTTCTTCTCTCCGCTATGTCCATTTGCGAGCTCCGAACGATCATATGTACAGGATGGGGCGGCTCCTGTCCTTAAATTAATTTATCTTGATCACAAGCTTCCTTTAGGTGTCTTGAATTGCTCCACAAATTTTCATTCCATTTGGATAGCTCCCGACCCATCTATGGCCTTGAATGGCTCGATATGTCCATAATATCGATGAACTGACTTGTCCGATATTTAAGTGAAGGGGATGAATTTTGTTTGAGTTGAATCCTTTTGTATTGTCTTCATTGGTGTCTTGGCTAGCTTCGATCTGGTTCCTGGAATTTTAAAATTGTGCCGCCCATCCATCTGAAATTGTTTCTTCTCGCCGTCAGTCTACCCTTTGGAAAGGGTATTACAATCTCCCTCTAAACAATGAGCGGGCGAGCTGCTATTTGTCCGAAGACATCTGAGGACCCGAAAAGTCATCTGAAGGCATGAATTCCTTGTCCAATAGTAAGGCACCAAACCCTTGGACTGTCCAGCCCGCCACTTAAGTCTCCTTGGACTGTCCAGGCCGCCACTTAGCAAGGTGATGTAAGACCCGGGTTTAGATCAAAAAAATGTGGTCGATGGAACCGGAAGACTGGCTGTGTGGCTCTCTTTTTCTGGTCGGGAGATGGTCGATGGTCGATGGTCGATGGTCGAAGCGAGACGAGGTTGGTTCAACTAGCTGGTTGTACGACTCTCTCTAGCAATCCGGTGGGACGAGTGAACACAAGGTGGAACGAGGACGCCACAAAACTCAACGGAAAGGAGCTTTGATAAGTCGGCTGCTTCACACACACTCTAAGACTTCAGAGGTTCTTGGCTCAAACACGAAGAATGTGTTTTCTTTAGTAATATAGGGTAAATGATACACGACTGTGAGAGGGAGCCTTATAAAGGGCTCAAACAGCTGGTTCTCTTCGTGGAGACTTAGAAGCAAATTACAAATTGCAAAAAACAAACCAAACGAAAAGAAAACTACAATAATTGTTCGAACCAAATAAAAATAAAACCAAGGAAATAAACCAAAGACAAGAACAAACGGTTAATCCGATTTATAAATTAAAATTGAAATGAGGCTTACCTCGGTTTAGGATGTGCGCGGATTAATTGGACCAAGTAGATGTGCAGCGTTTCATTTAGCCTGAATGCTGAATATGGTAAGTTCTTGGTGTTGTGGAAGAAGTGGACATTGAACCGCAGCTTATCCTTGTGCATGCTGTCCAACTTAAATGTAGTAGACCTCTTGACTTGCGTATGATCTAATTTGATTCTCGCTCGCTTAAGATGTGGTCTTCTTCCAGCTCTTCCGAGTATGTGAGTAAGCTCAGCTGACTCATGATATTCTCTAGTCCTTGATATATCATGGTTTTTAGTGTTTTTAGCCATGATATAAGTTGTATATCTAAAGTCTTTTTAGAGTTTTTGGAGTCTTTTAGAGCCATTTACAGGTTTAGGTACGTTTGGAGCTTATTTGGAGATTATGGATCATTCTGGAGTTAAATAGGAAGCTGTGCTGAAGAATTCAACTCGGAGGCAAATTTTAGAGATGGTGTCGGTCGACACCACCACTGGTGTCGGTCGACACCAATTCATGAAGTTAATTTCAATACATGTTTTCCAGGCTTTGCAGAGTTGCAAACAGATCCCTGAAGCTCCTAATATTTACAATTAAGTGTCATACGTTTTTTCCATATTTTTAGACTATTTATGGGTTTTTAAGGTCATTGTTTAGACCAATCTTTATTCTAAGCTTTATTGAGAGAGATTTTTGTAGCAGAGTTTTGATATATCATGGTTTTTAGTGTTTTTAGCCATGATATATGATGTATATATAAAGTCTTTTTAGTGTTTTTGGAGTCTTTTAGAGTCATTTGCAGGTTTATGTACGTTTGAAGCTTATTTGGAGACTATGGATCCTTCTGAAGTTAAGTAGGAAGCTGTGCTGAATAATTCAACTCGGAGGCAAATTTTAGAGATGTTGTCGATCGACACCTCCCCTGGTGTCGGTCGACACCAATTCCTGGTGGCAATTTCAATACGTGTTTTCCAGGCTCTGCAGAGTTGCAAACAGATCCCTGAAGCTCCTAATATTTACAATTAAGTGTTTTCCATATGTGTAGACTATTTTTATGGGTTTTTAAGGTCATTGTTTAGACCAAATCTATTATTCTAAGCTAGATTTTTGGAGAGAAGAATTCAGACTCCTTCAGAGAAGATTCAGAACTCCTTTAATTTCTATTCTTATTTCTTTTATGCAATCTTATTCAAACATGTTTATTGTTTCAACCACCATGTCTGAGTAGTTTGCTAGTTAGGTTTATGGTTTCCCATTAGGGATTTCATGGATTGTTAAGTTGATCGGTTAGTTAGGGATTCTGGAACACTAGTTTTTCATCTAGGTTGTGATTAATGCTTGATCTAAACTGACGAGTTAGATTATTAATCATAGGTTGATTCTCGCAATGAAAGTTGGTTAGTTAGCTAGAAAGAAGCTTAGATGAGCAAAATAACTATCTGCAAAGGAATTTGATTTAGAGATTTTGTGAACTTATCGAACCAGAGATTATTGCATGTTTATACTTTAGAACTCGCAAAGAAATTTGGTTTTCTAGGTTTTAGACATAGATAGTTTTCGTAGCGATAGCTGATTCACTTTATTATTATGCTTCAAGTTCTAGAACATAGCAGAATCCTGATTGACTGATTAGCTTGCATTCTTGATTTCCTGAGAATTCCCTGAGCCTGACGGTTTTCCCATCTGATCTTACAAACCGATTTTATTGTTTTGTTGTCTTTTAATTTACAATCATTCTTGTTTAGCTTAATTCGAATACTATAATCATTTTTGTGCAATCTTGAGTCTTTGTGAAAATCGATCTCTAAGTACTGCAATTGATCTCTTAATTTGAGAGAGTAGTTCAAAGGGTAAATTTGAGCACCGTTGTCGGGAACTCATTGAATTCGCCATTAGATTTGGAATAGAATTTAGTCTAAACAATTTATTTCTTGTTTATTTAAATCCGTTCTTTCTCTTCTCTTGTGTTTCAGTTGTATGCATTCTCGCAGTACCAGAAGCAACAAAGAGGCTCAGCTTTTGAATCTTACGAATAAGGAGTTGAGAGATTTAGAACGCACGAACCTTAAGGCAAAGGGATCAGCAGACATGAATCGGAGAATTATCATTCGACCTGATGCTGCTGGAGGCTTACGAGACCAATAAGGTCATGCCTAAAACGAAAGCGGCGACCAGATTGATGATCAGGGAAATGTCATCGAAGAAGTCATCGTACAAGATGCTGTGAACGCTGCTAGAGGGAGGACCCTCCCTGATTTTAACAGGCCTGATCTCTTCTATAAAAACCGGTCTGCAATATGTCCTCCTCCCTTCCAAAAGAACGACTTTGAGCTGAAGCCTGTCTACTTCACTCTTGTGGGTCAGCACCCTTTCCATGGTCTTCCTCATGGGCACCCAATGGACCATATCAAAAAATTTGAAAACTTGGTGACTAACATTAAGCTCAATGAGTCTCAAAGGATTATCTGCTGTGCAAGCTCTTCCCATACTCTCTTGTTGGGGATGCAGATTATTGGCTGAAGAATGAGCAACCAGGTTCTCTAACTACATGGTATGATACAAAGAATGCCTTCCTCAACAACTTCTTTGATGATGCAAGGTCAGAAGAGCTGAGAACAAAAATCTATGCATTCTCTCAAGGAACTACTGAAGCTTTCAAGGCTGCTTGGTTGAGGTTCAGATCTTATCAGAGGGACTGTCCCCATCATGGGTTTAGTGATGTCCAACTGTTGGGCATTTTCTTTAGGGGAATTGACTGGAGGTATCAGATGGCCCTGGATGCTGTAGGTGAATGTAACTTCAATACTAGGAGTTCAGCAGAAGCCAAAAGGCTGATTGAGAACTTGGTGTTTAGCAACAGTACCAAGAATGCAGATTTTGAAAGAAAGAAATCAGCTGGAAGCATCGATGGGAGTCAAATGGCTGAAGTGAAGGCAAAATTAGACTCAGTTCACAGCATTCTTGTAGGCCAAAAACAAGTGAAATTTGCTGCAAAGGTTGAAACTTTTGAGCCAGCTAATAAGTGTCAAGAAGAGGATGTGAACTATGTTGGTGGAACAGGTTTTCAGAATCATAGGTTTGTAAATCAACAAGAGAACAAGCCTTTCAATGGCTATGGTCAGAGGAGTGCCTTCACAAGCAAACAAAACTCCTATGGATTCACTCAACAATCTCAGTTCCAGAAGCCTCCTTTTCAGAGCAACAACAACTTTACAAGGACATATGGCTCTTCCTCTTACCAACCAATTCCTCCACCAAATTCAGAAAGTAGATTGGAGGGCATGCTAGAGCAGGTTCTTGAGGGTCAGACAAAGTTGGCTGTTGACTTCAATGAAAAACTGGATTCTATGTACAGAGATCTGAATGGGAAATTTGAAGCTTTTAGTACCCATGTTAAGAAGCTGGACGCTCAAGTTGCACAAACAGCTTCATCCATAAAAAGGCAAGAGGGGTTTCTTCCTAGAAAGACTGATTCAAACCCAAGGCATCATGTCAATGCCATTATGGTGAGAGAAGAAAAAAATTTGTGGGTTCTGTAGAGTTTGGTGGAGAATTTGGAGCCACAGACTTGGTGTCGATCGACACCAATAAGGAGTGTCGGTCGACACCAACCAAAAATCTCGAAATTTCGAGCCGCGACGGACGTTTGTCGATCGGCCAAAGCGGTGTCGGTCGACACCAACAAAAATTCCGATTTCTCGGGTTCTGACGAAAAATATCACTTCAGGTGTCGCTCGACACCAGATGGGGGTGACGATCGACACCCGACATGTATTTTTCAATTGCCGTCAGAAGAGCGTGCTGATCGTCCCAAAACCCCATCACCCATTGAAAAGAGGGTCTATAAACCTAAGATTCCCTACACGAAGCCCAAACTGTCTAAACAGGAGGTAGAAGAGACCAGATGCAAGGCAATAATGGATAAAGTGTTGATTGAGATACCATTTGTTGATGAAGTCAAGCTTTCACCTCCAATTAATAGGTATGTTAAGAGGATGGTTGTGAATGGTGTAAGTCCTGAGGAAGCAGCTTTGCTCACAAAGGACATTAGTGTAATCGTCTTGAAAAAAGACAGTATCAAAGAAAGAGAGGAAGGTGAAAGTCTCTGAACAGGTCAATGCTATGATTCAGAGTTGGATTCCAAAAAAGTTACCTGACCCAGGGAGTTTTGTGTTAGAATGCTCCATCTCAACTAGAAGGTTTCCTCACTCTCTCTGTGACCTTGGCTCAAGCATTAACCTGATGCCTTATTCTGTTGATGTAAGACTTGGGTTGACTGACTTCAAGCCTACAAGGATTCAGATTGCAGGTTGCATTATCCCCACAGACTTTGTGGTTTTGGAATATGTTGAAGAACTCAGGATCCTCTTTTTCAAGGAAGATCTTTCTTAGCTACAAGAGGTGCTATTATTGTTGTCAGAGAAGGGCAGATAGAGCTTGATTTGAGTGATAAGGTCAAGAACTTTGACATGGATAAGCTGAGGAGAAAACCTACCATTGATGGTCAAACCTTTTCTATAGAGGTTGCCATGGATGAGGAGCCAGATGACATTACTGCTAGGTATGTCAAGGAGCTGGAGGATACTAAGCAAGTGAACAAGCTGGTTATACAAAAGGAATTGGTTGAGACTTCTAAGAAAACTGCTCGATTTGAGGATTGGAGTGGAGATCATCTTTTCAGAACTAGGCTCGAAGATAGGGATCCAATGAAAGACAACTTGATGGAGGATGATATTTTTGTGATGGAAACAAGGATTACAGAGCTGAATTGCAGAAAAATTGCAGAAAAATTGCAGAAATCCGAGCTTCAGGTATGGTGTCGTCGACACCACCTTTGGTGTCGGTCGACACCCTTTACAGACAAACCCAGAAACGACTAAAGAACACAATTTTCAGGGGGTTTCTGTGAGAGCCGAAACTCACACTGTCAAAACTTATAATTTATGGGGGCTCGAAAATTCTATTTTAAAAGAACTCAAGGACTGAAAATGTAAAAAGAGATATTTTATTGATAATATTTCGGAGTACAAAAATATTAGCAAAAGCTTTAATAAGTCTTATAATGCTAAAGCTCTTAATACTCGGATTTGGGATGATCTGAACCTAGTACAAGCGTCTATATTTATACTAGGAGACCTAGGAGGCTAAAACTCTTTCTGGGCGATGTGGGACTTTGTTCCTTCCTTCCAGCCGCCGACCTAATCTTTTGGGCCCGATTCCCGGCCCGAAATCTTCAGCGGTCCGTCACATAATCTGATCCTGGTCCGGCCCGATTTTAGATGAATAGTAACCCGATGAATAGTAATCCGTGAATAGTAAACCGGATCTCGATTAAGCATAAATTGATTTTTCGGTTAACCTTTTCTCGGGATGAATAGTGTTTCGTGAACAGTATTTTAACGGTTTTCCTGCGTGAACAGTGTTCCAAACATTTCTACGATTTCTGACACCGAACCTCTCGTTTTTCTCTCTTTGAACCTTCAGCCGCCCGCTTCGTGTGTTGATGTTCAGCCGCCCGCTCTCTGCCTGCTATGCATGGGTCGCTGACTAAGGTCCACGGGAGGCTGGCCAAAGCTCGTGGGCTGCTGGTCAATGATCTTGGGCTGCTGGCCAAAACTCGGGATCAGAACGTGCAGACATCTTGCCTTGGATTGATCGGAGCCCGGGATTGTGCTCGAAGGAAGGACGATGGGCGGATGGACTGGCTCGGGATAAGTCCAGCCGCCGTGCACTGACTGAAGCATGATGGGCGGCTGAAACGTGATGCTCGGGATAAGTTCAGCCGCCGTGCATTGATTGGGAAGATGATGGGCGGCTGAAGCGGGATGCTCGGGATAAGTTCAGCCGCCATGTCTTGCTTGACGAGATGCTGGGCGGCTGAAGCGTGATGCTCGGGAGGAGTTCAGCCGCCATGCACTGCTTGACGGGATGCTGGGCGGCTGAAGCATGATGCTTGGGATAAGTTCAGCCGCCATGTACTGATTGAGAAGACGCTGGGCGGCTGAAGCGTGATGTTCGGGATAAGTTCAGCCGCCATGTACTGATTGAGAAGACGCTAGGCGGCTGAAGGCGTGATGCTCGGGATAAGCTCAGCCGCCGTGAACTGATGGGAAGATGATGGGCGGCTGAAGCGTGATGCTCGGGAGAAATTCAGCCACCGTTCACTGATGGGAAGATGATGGGCGGCTGAAGCGTGATGCTCGAGATAAGCTCAGCCGCCATGTCTTGATGCAAAGATGCTGGGCGGCTGGAGCTTGGTTCGGGACAAGTCCAGCCGTCTGATCTTGATCTTGAGTTCTCGCTCTATCAATCTCCGAGGAGTGGATTTTGACCCCAACAGTTTCTAGTGCTGCAAGTCCATCAACTATTGCTAAACAGAAAACTCCACATCTCACACTCGAGACACCTAGGAGAAAGCAAAGGTATGCACTTCATGTTCCTAATTTTAAACCACCTGATATCATCAATAATACACTTCCATATGTTTCACAATTATGCAAGCCACGAGATTCTTCCCTTCAGTGTCTTTACAAAAATAGAAAAAAAACATGAAAAAAAGATATAGCTTTGCAAAAGAAGTTAATTGAGAAGTTGAACCATGTATAAATAAAAATGATACCCTAGTAGGGAAATATCGACTGATTGGAAACGAGAAAAGAGGGAGAAGGGAAACTAGAAGCATGTTGTCCACAAATTCAGGTTCTTGAGTAAGTAAGAGTCCATATGTCCTTAGATCAATATTCCCTCGATGAGACTGCACTTAAAACTTAAAATAAGATCAGCAATGGAGATTTTAGATTACTCTTATGGGTTGTGGTTTGGAATCTGGATGGTTAGTAAGTATGCGGAAAATTACTAGTTGTTCTAACTTAAGTTGGTACTGTTTGACCTGGCTTAACTATGGTGTTGGTTGATTCAGTGTTCTAAAGAATAAGTGAGTTCTTATGATTTCAAACCTCTTTCACAGGTTTAGTCTTCTGTTTTGCTTGAGGGCAAGCAAAAGCTAAGTCTGGAGGAGTAGATATATAATGGTTTTTAGTGTTTTTAGTGTTTTTAGCCATGATATAGGTTGTATATATAAAGTCTTTTTAGTGTTTTTGGAGTCTATTAGAGTCATTTGCGGGTTTAGGTACGTTTGGAGCTTATTTGGAGACTTTGGATCATTCTGGAGTTAAGTAGAAAGCTGTGCTGAAGAATTCAACTCTGAGGCAAATTTTAGAGATGGTGTCGATCGACACCACCCCTGGTGTCGGTCGACACCATTTCCTGACCGCAATTTCAATACGCGTTTTCCAGGCCTTGCAGAGTTGCAAACAGATCCTTGAAGCTTCTAATATTTACAATGAAGTGCCTAACATGTTTTTCATATTTGTAGACTATTTTTATGGGTTTTTAAGGTCGTTGTTTAGACCAAATCTATTATTCTAAGCTAGAGTTTTGGAGATAATAATTCACACTCCTTCAGAGAAGATTCAGAACTCCTTTAATCTCTATTCTTATTTCTTTTATGCAATCTTATTCAAACATGTTTATTGTTTCAATCACCATGTCTGAGTAGTTTGCTAGTTAGGTTTAGGGTTTCTCATTAGGGATTTCATGGATTGTTAAGTTGATCGGTTAGTTAAGGATTCTGGAACACTAGTGCTTCATCTAGGTTGTGATTAATTCTTGATTTGAGCTGACGAGTTAGATTATTGATCATAGGTTGATTCTCGAAACGATAGTTAGTTAATTAGCTAGAAAGAAGCTTATATGAGCAAAATATCTATATGCAAAGGAATTTTATTTAGAGATTTTGTGAACTTATCGAACCTGAGATTATTGCATGTTTATACTTTAGAACTCGCAAAGAAATTTGGTTTTCGAGGTTTTAGACATAGGTAGTTTTCGCAGCAACAGCTGGTTCACTTTACCATTGTGTTTCGAGTTCTAGAACATAGCAAAATCATGATTGACTGATTAGCTTGCATTCTTGATTTCTTGAGAATTCTCTGAGCCTGACATTTTTTCCATCTGATCTTACAAACCGATTTTATTGCTTTGTTGTCATTTAATTTACAACCATTCTTGTTTTGCTTAATTTGAATACTATTATCTATTGTGCGATCTTGAGTCTCTGTGGAAATCGATCCCTAAGTATTGCAATTGATCTCTTAATTTGAGAGAGTAGTTCAAAGGGTAAAATTGAGCATATCAAATTTTGGAGAGAAGAATTCTTACTCCTTCAGAGAAGATTCATAACTCCTTTTATTCTCAATTGATTTGTTTTATGCAATCTTATTCAATCATGTTTATTGTTTCAATCTCCATGTCTGAGTAGTTTGCTAGTTAGGTTTAGGGTTTCTCATTAGGGATTTCATGGATTGTTAAGTTGATTTGTTAGTTAAGGATTCCGGAACACTGGTTCTTCATCTAGGTTGTGATTAATGCTTTGTTCTGAACTGACGAGTTAGATTATTGATCATAGGTTGATTCTCGCAACGAAAGTTGGTTAATTAGCTAGAAAGAACCTTAGATGAGCAAAATACATATCTGCAAAGGAGTTTGGTTTAGGGATTTTGTGAACATATCGAACCTGAGATTATTGCATGTATATACTTTAAAACTCGCAAAGAAATTTCGTTTTCTAGGTTTTAGACATAGATAGCTTTCGCAGGACAGCTGGTTGACTTTATCATTGTGTTTCGAGTTCTAAAGCATAACAGAATCCTGATTGACTGATTAGCTTGCATTCCTGATTTCTTGAGAATTCTCTGAGCCTGGCATTTTTCCCATCTGATCTTAAGCTGTCTTTTAATTACAATCATTCTTGTTTAGCTTAATTCGAAAACCGATAATCTATTGTGTGATCTTGACTCTCTGTGGAATTCGATCCCTACATATTTCTTCGATCTCTTAATTTGAGAGAATAGTTCAAAGGGTAAATTTGAGCATATCAAATTTTAGCGCCGTTGCCGGGGACTCATTGTTTCGCCATTAGATTTGGAATAGAATTTAGTTTAGACAATTTATTTTTATTTTTTCTTACATAGTTTTTTCTCTTTTCTTGTGTTTCAGGTGTATGCATACCCGCAATACCAGAAGCAACAAAGAAGCTCAGCTTTTGAATCTTACGAATCAGGAGTTGAGAGAGTTAGAACGAACGAACCTTAAGGCTAAGAGATCAGCAGACATAATTAGGAGAGTTATCATCCGACCTGATGATGATGGAGTCTTACGAGACCAAGTGGGTCATCCTTATAATGACAATGGTGACGATCAGGGAATGTCGTCCAGGTTGTCGCTGCTGCAGACGACAGAAATGCCCAGTTTGCTCAAACTGTTGCGAACCCTGCTAGAGAGAGGACTCTTGCTGATTTCAATAGACCTGATCTATTCTATGAAAACAAGTCTGCAATCCGTCCTCCGACCTTCCAAAGGAACGAATTTGAGCTGAAGCCTGACTACTTCACTCTTGTGGGTGAGCATCCCTTCCATAGTCTTCCTCATGAAAATCCCATGGACCATATTGAGAAGTTTGAGGATTTGGTGACAAGCATTAAGCTGAATGGAGTCTCAGTGGATTATATGTTATGCTAGCTTTTCTCATACTCCCTTGCTGGAGATGCAGCTTATTGGCTCAAGAATGAGCAACCAGGTTCCCTAACCACCTGGTATGATACCAAGGATGCCTTCCTCAACAACTTCTTTGATGATGAAAGGTCTGAAGAGCTGAGAACAAAAATCTCTGCATTTTTTCAAGGAACTACTGCAGCATTAAAGACTGCTTGGTTAAGGTTCAGATCATATCGGAGGGACTGTCCCCATCATGGTTTCAGTGATGTCCAGCTGCTGGGTATTTTCTTCAGAGGAATTGATTGGAGGTATTAGATGGCTTTAGATGCTGCAAGTGAAGGAAACTTCAATACTAGGAGTCCAGTAGAAGCCAGAAAGCTTATTGGGAACTTGGTATCTAGCAACAGTACTAAAAATGCAGATTTTGAGAGGAAGAAAGCAACTGGAAACATAGATGGAGGTCAGATTGCTCAGGCGAAAGCCAAATTAGATTCTGTCCACAATCTCCTTGTAGGTAAGAAGCAACTTCAGTTTGCTGCAAAATTTGAAACCTTTGAATCAGAGGAAGAGGATGTGAATTACATCAATGGAGCTGGGTTTCAGGGACGGAGATTTGAGGATCAGTAAAGTTATGGTTCTACTTACCAGAGACCTTCTCAGAACAACACTTTCACACGAACTTATGGTTCTTCTTCTTACCAGAAACCTCATGAACAGAATAGTAAGATGGAATCTATGTTGGAACAGGTTTTTGAAGGTCAGAAAAAGATAATTGTGAACTTCAATGGGAAGCTGAATGCTTTGTATACTGATATGAATGGGAAAATTGAGTCTTTGGGTGCTCATGTTAAGAAGCTGGATATTCAGGTTGCTCAAATTGCTGATTCCATCAAAAGGCAAGAAGGATTTCTTCCTGGAAAGACTGATATCAAACCAAGGCATCATGTTAATGCCATCATGTTGAGAAGTGAAGAAAAATTCGTGGAGTTTGCAGAGTTTGATGTAGAATTTGGAGCCACAGACCAGGTGTCGGTCGACACCAAGGAGGAGTGTCGGTTGACACCAACCAAAAATCTCGAAATTTCGAGTCGTGACGAACCGTTGTCGATCGAGCCAATCACTACAAGAAAACTGAGTATTAATAGCAGATGAAGATAGCGTTTTGGTTAAATATGCTATCTTTTGACTGAGCTGCTTATTTTAGATAGCGTTTGTCAAAAAAATGCAATAGAAAAAATTGGCGGGTCGTAATTCGTTTTCGCGGCTCTGCATAGATAGCACTAAAATTAAAAACGATATCGTATGCATTAGCGGGATTATTTTTTTGTTCCCCGCCGTTGTGAAAAAACAAAAACAAAGTACCAAAATATTAAAGCAAAAAAAAAATTGGATCCTCATTTTTTTTTCTCCTCTTGAAACCCAGAATTTTCTCTCTCAGATTCAGCAATCTTTGCATGTGTTCTTGAGCTCAGATCTCAATTACCCAGTTGAATCCTCACTATCAATCTCTAATTATCACAATCTCCGGTAACCCAAACCCTAATCCGACCGACACTTGGATCCTCAGCTTCTTTCGCGATTTACAACTTCAACATCTGCACAGGTATGTGAAATTGGTTTGATTTTAGTTTGAATTTGTGTTTTTTGAGCCACTGTTACTCTAATTGCAATCGATTTTTAAGCGATGTATGGGTTTAATTAATCAATGCTGCAGAGAGCTTCGTTTTTATTTCGAGTAATCGATGTTTTTTTTTTTGCAGAGAGCTTTAAAGGAGAAAACTAATTTAGCAGGTGAGTCGTTTGTTTCACTCATTCCTTTTCCTTTACTCTGTGTTGAATGGTATGGTCTTTGAGTGTTTGTTTTACGTTTTTCTCTGCCTGATCTATTTGCTTGTTATTATCTTTTATGTATGTATAATTGGTCGTGGAGATTTGGTGTTGTTTAAACATGGACAAGGGTTGGGTTTGGCATCCAAGGTATGTTTTTTTTTATGACTTCATTGCTTTGATGAGTAAAAGTTTTTTTCTGTGAGTAAAACTGAAGTACATAATGTTTTATGCATCTCAGGGCTAGTATAGACTATAGAGTATCAGAACGGTGTATCTACAGATTGTAAGATATCTATGTGCCTTGATTTGTTTTGTTAATAAGGAGGAAGGATTGGAGTTGTATGCAAACATGATTCTGGGTTGATATTTTGTTGTGGTAATGATTCTGAATGTATCTGTGACTGTATTTGCAAGCTGAACTCGATCAAGTTTTAGCTACCAAACCCTATGTATATTGCTTCTGCTAGTTAATCCAGTTATCTTACTGTTTACAGTTTCTAGTAGCTGTTGTGTTTTAAGAAGAAATTATTTCTGTAGCTTATGAATATTCCTCAAGTTGATAGCTTTCGTTTGTAAGTCTCATGCAATTTTTCTTAATCAGCAAGCCAAGTGATGTTTCAGGACAAGAGTTTTGTGAAGATATTCGCCAGAGTCAATCACGGTTGGACTGTTAGGTACGATGTGAATGATTCATCATAAGTTGAAGCCGCAAAAGAAGCTCACAATGTCATAGGTGTACAAGTTTCGAATTACTTTGTTAACATGAGACTATGAGATTAATAAAGGAAATGACTCTGTTTTGCACTTTTTGGTTCATATGGTTTTAATACTTTTCAATTTTTAATTTCTCAAATCATCCTCTAGAATGAGAAATTTCAGTCTTTTGTCTATAGCCTTACCGATCTTAGCTGTTTTTGTGTTGTACCTGAATGAGCAGGAAAGGAAGAAACTTGCCCAAGTCAAGTAAATTGAGTTGAAGAGGACGAGGAGAGATTATGGTTAGCTCGAATGTTCAAACTAATCGAAGGTTAACCAAACTGGACCTTGATGCAGCAGTGCGTGTGCAATAAGAGAGAATCAAACCAAGGGACGAGATTGTTGTATCATATGATAATTCAATAGAACATAGTTATTTTTGTTTTGTTTTATAATCTCTTAATATGTTTTTTAAAAACTCTTAATATGTTTTTGTTTCAACTTGATATTGTTTTAGCATTATTGAAATTCAATAAAACAGATTTTTTTTTATTGATATATGTTGATATCTAAAACCAATAAAAAGAACATTATCAATACCATAACCGATAATTGAAATTTACAAAATAAAAAAGAAATTATACAAAATAAGAAGGAATTTTTAAAATAGAATGACAAATTCAGGATAAATCAAAATTTGGGGTATGTTTAGGGTTTAGGGTACAAGAATATAGGGTATATAGGGTTTGAATTATATTTTTTGTTTAATAAAAATATAATAAAGTATATGGATTAATAAGTATTTAATTTAGAGTGTATAAATTAGATATAATCATTTTAAAATCTTAAACCCCAAACTTTAAACACTTGATCCAAAAACAAACCCCAAACCCTAAACCTTAACAAAAAATAGTATTTTTAATTATTATATATAAACATCAAATAATATGCCATTATTTTTTGATTTAAGGATATAATTTTAAATTCTTTTAGGTATAACCATTTTCTTATAAGTTATAAACTCTTACCTCCAAACACAATCTCTATACCCTAAACTTCTTACCATAAACACTAAACTTCTAAAAACCAACACTTATTATAAATTTTGAAATAAATTTAAAAATTTTCATTATTTTAATCTTTAAATCCGAAATCTTAAAACTTAAATACCAAATCCTAAATTATAACTCTCAAACTTTATACTCAAATATAAAAATTAAATCAATAACTACAAAACCAAAATATAATCATTTTACAAATGAAATTGACTATAAGTAAAAATAAAATATGTCATCAAATGATTTGTTAAATAATTTTTGAATATATAGTTTGTCTTTCAATAATTAACCACATAATGCAATTAATCTATTAAATAAAAAAATGCTAAAACATTCAAAAATGCCAAAAAAGAAACGATGATTTCTTATTGGCTAATCCTTAGAAGTAAGGATCACACTTTTAGACTATCCACCGTTGATTAAAGCTAAATCCAACGGCTAACATCACTTGACGCAAGTTCTAAATCTAGTTTTCTTTCACTTCTCTTTCCTCCGCTTCTCCTACGCCTCTTTCCCTTCCTCTTCTTCTTCACAATTTTTTTTTCTTCTCAGATCTAATACTCCACGAGATGTCCAGCAAACTTCAAAATCAGATGTTGATGTTTCTTCTTCATCTTCTCTATGGCTCAATGTTAACCTAATCCTGTTTCGGTTTCTGAATCTTTCAGTTCCTTATGAAGCTGGCTTTGGTTCGAAGCAATTCAGTTTTCGAAGTGGGGTTATCGGTATTACAGCACCACGTCGTGTTGCTGTCCTCACCACTGCCAAGAGGGTGGCGCATGAGCTTGGTGTTTTCTCGGTCAAAAAGTTGGGTTTCAAGTTAAGCGAGAACTCATCTATCAAGTTTATAACCGATGAAGCTTTCAAAAAAAAAAAGTTTATAACCGATGAGATTTTACTTCGTGAAATTCAGGTAATTATAGATGTGTTTGTTTTGTAGTTGTTTTCCATTTTTGATGATAGATAATTGACTCTAAGTTTATACTGTTGCAGAATGATTTTTTTTTTGCTGAGACACAAACATTACAATTCTGGAGATCTGCAAGCTACCGCATAGCCATTAGAATAATGGAAATGGAAGCACGCAACTCAGCTCAAATGAGAACCAATCAAGAACAAGGACAGTCATCAAGAAGCATGTCTGGTCGTAGAGACTAAGGAGCATAAGAGGAAGATTTTTCAGGATTTGCTTATGAACTTTTTTTAACTCATGTAATGGAGATATGAATTTGGTATTTTGTATGAAGATGGATTGGTAATTTAGATTTTGTAAACCTTCTTCTATTTAATGTAATTTTCAAATTTTGTATTCATTATTAATAATTTCGTAATTTAAATTATTATAAATTATTTTTTTTATTTTTTTTTGTCGAAATTATTATAAATTATTATTGACCACAATTTGGGTAAAAATTAATAATCAAATTATGTGAATCAACCAGAATTGATAACATGTATTGAATGCTATATATAATATTAAGATGACATTTCATTAATGCTATTATTGAGGTTTTCATGATACAAAACAAACGCTATTAAAAACCAATCTATTGCAACAAATAAACGTTATCTTAAAAACAGATATCATAGCATGCCATAAAACCGCTATCTAAAGGTCTAGACTTTTTATCGCGGTCGATGACATAGCGTTTTCTTACCCGCTATCGTATGATACGATAGCGTTTTTCCGATGCTATTAATACACGTTTTTCTTGTAGTGAATTGACACAAAAGTGGTGTCGATCGACACCAACGAGGAGTGTCGGTCAACACCAATGAAAAATCGCGATTTTTCGAGTCCTGACGGACCATTTTCGATCGCAGGCGACACAAGTTTGGAGTGTCGATCGACACCAGACGTGGTGTCGATCGACACCTGACCTGTATTTTTCAATTGCGCTCAGAAGAGGGTACTGATTTTCCCAAAACCCCATCACCCATTGAAGAGGGGGTCTACAAACCTAAGATAACTTACACGAAGCCAAAACTATCTAAACAAGAGGTGGAAGAGGTCAGATGCAAGGCAATAATGGTGCTGATTGAGATAACATTGGTTGATGTAGTCAAGCTTTCACCTCCAATTAAGAGGTATGTTAAGAGGATGGTTGTGAATGGTGTAATTCTTGAGGAAGCAGCTTTGCTTACAAAGGACATCAGTGCAATCCTATTGAAAAAGACAGTATCAAAGAAAGTGAGGAAGGTGAAAGTCTCTGAACAGGTCAGTGCTATTATTCAGAGTAGGATTCCAAAAAAATTACCTGACCCAGGGAGTTTTGTGCTAGACTACTCCATCTCAACAGGAAGGTTTCCTCACTCTCTCTGTGAACTTGGCTCAAGCATTAATCTGATGCCTTATTCTGTTGTTGTAAGACTTGGGTTGACTGACTTCCAGCCTACAAGGATTCATCTTATCCTTGCTGATCGTTCCAAGAGGATTCCAGAAGGTGTCTTAGAGGATGTTCCGCTTCATATTGAAGGTTGCACTATCCCCACAGACTTTGTGGTTTCGGAATATGGTGAAGAACCTTAGGATCCTCTTCTTATGGGAAGATCATTCTTAGCTACAGCAGGTGCTATTATTGATGTCAGAGAAGGAAAAATGCTTGAATTGGGTGATAAGATCATGAACTTTGACATGGATAAGCTGAGGAGAAAACCTACAATTGATTCTCAAACCTTTTCTGTAGAGGCTGACATGGATAAGGAGCAAGATGACATTACTGTTGGTGTCGGTCGACACCTTCCACAGACCAACCCAGAAACGACTACAACACACAGTTTTCAGGAGGTTTCTAGTTCTGCAAGTCCATCAACTGTTGCTAAACAGAAAACTCCACATCTCACACTCCAGACACCTAGGAGAAAGCAAATGAATGTACTTCATGTTCCTAATTCTAAACCACCTGATATCATCAATAATATACTTCCATCTGTTTCACACTTATGCAAGACACGAGATTCTCGCAGAGAGCTTGGTATTTCTTTTGATGACTTTGTAGGTAAAGAAGTGTCCCACCCATACATAAGTCCTACACTGCTGTTGTTCCTTCATTCCCATGTCAGTCTCATGCACAAACTGCCTATACACCACCTTGGATGACGAGATGTTCTTTCCAAAGGCTTTCACTGCCACTCTCTGATCCACCAGATGCCTAAGCACCAACATAGTCAAGCTAGTGACTAAAACCAAGCGCTTAGTGGGAGGCAACCCACTTTTAGGTAGGACTTTCTTTGAATTTCGTTTGGTTTTGCTAACTTTTAGTTTTGTTTTTCTTGTGTCGAAAAAAAAAACAAAAGACAAAAAAGCAAAAAAAAAATTGGTGTCGACCGACACCCTGCCAGTGTCGCCCGACACTGTGAGAGCCGAAACTCACACTTTCAAAACTTATATTTTATGGAGGCTCAAAAATTCTATTTTGAAAGAACTCGGAGACAGAAAATGCAAAAAGATATTTTAATATTAATATTTTTCGAATGTACAAGAATAATCTGCAAAAGCTTAATGTCTTATATTGCAAAAGACTCTTATACTCAAATTGGGATGCCTTTAATCCAATACGATGTATCATATATATACTGAGAGACTTGGGATGTTGTGGAGAGCTACTTCCGATGTTGGACGTTGGTAACTCTGGTACTTTAATGAATTTGATTATTTTGAGCTTGACTTGAGGCCCAACTTCCGTGAACCGTGATCGGTGAACAGTACCCGCCTGAACAGTGCGCGCGTGAACAGTGTTTGGTGAAAAGCACACGCGTCAACAGTGTTTTGTGAACAGTATGTGTGTGAACAGTGTTTCGTGAAGAGTACGCTTGTGAACAGTGTTACGTGAACAGTACGCTTGTGAACAGTGTTGAGTGAACATTGTGATTGTTGCTTGGAATTGGTGAGCTGGTAGTGAGTTATGATGATCTAGAGACAATTTTTCTCGTTCTTGGACAAGTTGTCAGCTCGCTCAATCGCTCTCGGAGGGAGTTGGCGAGCTGGTTTGGTCATTGGACAAGTCTTTGGCTCACTCAATCGCTCTCGGACGGAGTTGGCGAGCTGGTTTGGTCATCGGATGAGTCTTTAGCTCGCTCAATCACTCTCGGAGGGAGTTGCCGTGCTGGTTTGGTCATTGGACAAGTCTTTTGTGTATATATTTAGAATTCTCTGCTCATCAATCTCCGAGGGGTGGGTTTTGACACCAACAGTTAGCCCCCCAGCTCGCAACTTCCGTGCGCGGAAGTGAAGAGTTTTAAGTAAAGTTCTTTTCGGGATTGATGAACCGGAATGTTAAGATGCCAAGAGGCGACCCTGAAATTTCTTGAATCCAAGTTCCGTCTTTGAGTACTTGGCGCACTATAATAGTTCGTTGATAAGATGAAGTCCAAGCGGATACCCGTTGGAAGGCGAGGCTGCAAGTGTTGTAGTGGGGGACACTGCCGGCACTAGCTTCATGATTGTTTTAGTGATTCCGCTTAGGGCATTGCTTGTAATTTGTATTGTTGCGTCTTTGATGTGGATCGTTTAGACCTCTGTTGTATTTCTCGAACGTTTTGTTGACATGAGTTTTGAATGTCGTGATGGGAATGCTTTTCCGGGCACTCCAATCTTAAGGACCAGTGTATCGTCGCAGATACTTTATGGGTTTAGTGTTTGTTTTTATTGTCGCGGGGAACTAAGTGCATCCGACGTCTTCATTCCCCTTTTGACGAAACGCGTTTAGGACCTCGTATCAGAGCCGGTTTGACATTGCGTTTGTGAGATCTCTTAGACCAGCTTTCCTAGTATGGCGTTTACAGGGTTTGGCGAGTCTATTCCGCGGTTTACACCTCGCACTATTTTCCTATGTGAAGCGCTCCTGAAGATAAACTAAATAGAATATCGTCATGACGGTTCCCGCATTCCCGATCAGGTTACCCCTTTCTGATATTAGTCCGGAAATTTGTATAGCGCACTAGATTTATCCGTTGTGGGATGTTGAAAGAACCATGGTTGAGATGTGAATGTCTTGTTGTGGCCAACAACAGACGAATTTGATAAAAGACTTGAGTTCGCGAGAGTTCATCTGGTCTTTGCGTCTTGGTCGACATTCCTGAGAAATCATTCGAACTTTGGATGGGTTGTGAGATGCTAAGTCCCAATGTTCATCCCTCGAACTTTTTTCCGAAAATTCGATGTCGCTCGGACTTTTTTCGGGAGTATTGATATATATGGACCCGAAGATTGCCTGTTTATCCGGATGGGTTGTGAGAGGCTAAGTCCCAACGCACGGAGGTGAAGAGTTTTAAGTAAAGTTCTTTTCGGGATATATGAACCAAAATGTTAAGATGCCAAGAGGCGACCCCGAAGTTTCTTGAATCTAAGGTCCGTCTTTGAGTACTTGGCGCACTATAATAGTTCGTTGATAAGATGAAGTCCAAGCGGATACCCGTTGGAAGGCGAGGCTACAAGTGTTGTAGTGGCGGACACTGTCGGCACTAGCTTCAATCCGCTCCGTGATTCCGCTTAGGGCATTGCTTGTAATTTGTATTGTTGCGTCTTTGATGTGGATCGTTAATACCTCTGTTGTATTTCTCGAACATTTTGTTGACTTGAGTTTTGAATGTCGTGATGGGAATGCTTTTCCGGACACTCCGATCTTAAATACCAGTGTATCGTCGCAGATACTTTCTGGGTTTAGTGTTTGTTCTTGTTGTCGCGGGGAACTAAGTGCATCCGACATCTTCATTCCCCTTTTGACAAAACGCGTTTAGGACCTCGTATCAGAGCTGGTTTGACACTGCGTTTGTGAGATGTCTTAGACCAGCTTTCCTTGTATGGCCTTTACTGGGTTTGGCGAGTTTATTTCTCAGTTTCAGCGAAGTCTTTGAGTTACTTTTCTCGGACGGGCTCAGTTGATTGTATGCAAATGCTATGAAAATTAGCGAGTTCTCGACAATTCTTGTCACTCCTTTGGCTTGGACCAAGAATATAATGTCCCCAGGGTCATTGCCATTTCTCCGGTGAAACCGGTTAGCGGCTTTGGAGTTGGCAAAATTTTGGACAGGTCGATGATCATCCTTCCGAGAGTTTCCCGATAGATGACATCGACCAAGCTGCCGTATCAATGAGGACTATGGCGAAGATGACATCGACCAAGCTGCCCGTATCAACGAGGACTATGGCGACATCGTAGTCGCTCACGACAAACTCTATTACGAGAGGGTCATTATGAGGCTGATCGATCCCTTCAGCGTCGCTCTCTTTGAATATCACGACGCTGTCCAAAGCAGGGGAGGGACGCGAGCAGTTTGTGCTGGTGTCTGCCCTTCGTTGGAAGGCTTTGATGGAAGAGACTGTGTCCAGGCATTACTGATCCACCCATTATAATGGGGATCTTTCGGCGGTTACTGGCTGCAGTCCCTTCATCGTTTCTTCTTCCGCGTTTGGACGCATCGTTCGGCCGGCCGTGGACTAATTCTTGAACAGGGCCGGCTTCCTGAGCTCCGCCGTCGGATTCCTGTTCTCCTGAGTCGAGATCTTGCAGGCTGATGGCTCCGTCGAGCTCTCCGACCAAGAGTTGGCCGTCAGCTTTGTTCCTAGGGTTCGGCAGTTCGCCGTTGAGTGCCCGTTGCAGCGATGATGTTCGCAGTAGGCCTTTTCGTCCATGCTTACGGGGTTTCGGGTCCAGGTGTTCCATGGACCCTTTCCTCGTCCAGCTCCCGAGCCTGATCATTCGGAATAGGAGCGAGATTTCTCAAGCCGACTTGGTAGTTGTGGGCTTCTCCCGAGTTTCCTCCCTCGAAATGCATATACCCTGCGTTTCGATTGCCATTCTTGCCACCCGAGCTGGTCGGAGCGGGAAGCGTAGTGCGATTTGGAGGGTTTCAACCCTTGGTGTTTCTGCGCCAGCACCTTCATCTCCTCTTCGTGGATTATGTATCCGAAAGCTTTATGGAGAGCATCTTGGATAGACGTAGGTGGCTTTAGAGACATTGGTTCCCGGAATCGCGATTCGAACCAGAGTGCCTTTCTCAAGGCCTCGATTGCTTCCTTGTCACTAAGGCATCAATCTTTGAAGCGATCGCTTTGAAGTGTTCCCTGAAGCTGCGCAGACTCTCATTCTGCCCCTGAGACAGAGACCAGAGATCTGCGTCGGAAGTCTCGCGGCTTATAAACATCTTGTAATATTTAAGAAAAGCCACGGTGAGCTGTCCGAAATTGTCAATGGAGTCCCGGTCAAGACGGTAGAACCATTCGAGAGCTGACCCTTTCAAGTGTTCTACGAACAATAGGCAGAAACCTGCGTCTTGTTCGTCCTTCTTGAATTGGTTCGGCCCATCGCAATCCGGAAAGCTGTTAGATGAGCCTTTGGGTCAGTAGTCCTCTCATAGTACGAGACTTTTATTTTTCCTTGGTCGGAAAGCTTGGCTTTTGTGATCCGCATCGTGAACGGATTTTTTTGTGATTCCTCGAGGACACGATCTATCTCCGGAGGGAGCTGATTGCTTGATGGATTTCTGATCTCACGATTATCATCTCATCTCGTGCTCGGAGGAGGAGTTGTTCACGTAGCTCGGAAAATTCGTCAGATTTCTTCCCCTTTCGGGAGTTGCCTCCTTCCGGGAGTTCCGACGCACTTAGATCCGAGTCCTCCTGCTCTTGTTGAGGGTTTTCTTCTTCTCTTCTGAGAGATCGTGAGCATGTTTAGAGGCGTCTTGCGCCCCTCGGATTTCTCCGTCCCCAGGATGCTCATGATTTGGTCCTCGGGGAGAAGAGTCTACCCTTTGCCGTTGAGCGTTTGTTAAGGAGGACGTGCTAGCTCGTCCATTCCCTTGCAAGGCTCCATGAGGTGGTGGTGGAAGCAAAGAATGAGGTCTTCGTCCCACCTGGGTTTAGTCATTGCTGAGTCTTGGTTGTTGCATTCAGGGAACCCTCAGCGTTCCATGAGGCGTCTCGAAATCGAACGGTTGCTCTTTAGTCTCCTCGCCTTGTTGCGCCTCCTGCAGCTGTCTAGTCAGGACACTGTTCGCCATTTCCTGCTCTTTCGCCTTCTTTCGCAGGGCCTCTATCTTCACCATCAATACTTCCACCGAAGCCTTGGCTGTTCCCGAGTTTCGTGCGACTTGCCGCCATCAAGAGCTTCCTCTGTCTCCGTACGCCGATCCCCTCCGACACTCATACTTTCCAATCTCGTTTTCTCTCGTTCTTAAGAGTAAGAAAATTTCTCACCCCCTCCTTCTAGCGCCAAATTGTGGGAACCGAAATTCACACAATCGATTTCTTAAAGTAATTTGGGGGATTCTGAGATTTCTGGGAAGAACTCGAGAAAAGATATCGTAAAAGAATTTTACTGACTTTGCGTCGAATGGACTTTTCGTACAATGTTCGTAAGCAAAAGTGCAAGACTAAAGCCTAAGCTGTAAAGTACGAGAAGTTGGGATGATTTGAAAGTGAGTACAAAGATGTATATTTATACTAAGTAGTCTGGGGTCTCGGGAGCTTGTCTTAGCGGTGTGGGACGTTGAGAAGTCCTTCTCTAGCCACCGACTTTGACCTAATGTGGCGCGGCCCGCAAGCTTGTCTCTTCCAATCCGGACCGTCTGCGTATTTTGGCCCAGCTTGTCTTTCAACCTTCGGTTCGGTCCTTCCTTCGGTTTAATCGTGGCTTGATGTCTTGATTTCGGTTTTATACGTAGAATCCTTGATGTTTTCGTATATCTTTAACACCACGAAGTTATCCGTAAAACGACATGAAGTCTTACGAGAACGACACGATGTTTCGGAAGGAACTTGCGAAGACAAAAAGACTTAGTTTTTATCTTGGATTTTTCGTACGAAACGTATTTTCCGCTCGGAGTCTCCGCAATGCTTCTCAGAAAATACGAAGTCAAATTCCAATGATCGGAAGAGAGTTATGAAGTGAGCTCGGGAATGTTGATCAACTGTTTCGGAAGATAGGATCCGGCTAAGCCAAGTTCAACATTCCAGGTCGGCCAAAGTCTTAGCTCGGAGAATACGCAAAAATTCGAATTGTACGAGACTCGTAGAAAACTCAGTTCGGCTGATTTCGGGATGATGGTGCCGGGCTGAATGACATGGATTCAGGTCAGCACGCTTTTGAATTGATTGTGCCGAGCTGAATTCCATGAATTCAGGTTTGCATGTTCTTGACTTGAGGGTGCCGAGCGAATGTTATGAGTTCAGCTCGGCACGTCTAGGCTTCGTGCTGCCGAGCTGCAAGTCACGAGTTCAGCTCGGCATGCTCTGCCAGATGCTGCCGATCTGAATGCATGAGTTCAGCTTAGGCACAATGGTGGGACAGTTCAGCTAGGCAGCACGAAAACCATGACTTTTCTCGGAAAGAGTAGTTTCTCGTACAAGTTGATTCGGACAGTTTACATACATTTTCAGCTCGACAATGCACGATCCAGCTCGGCAATGCCTAGGTGAGTTCAGGTCGGCACGTAGGGGAAGATGTCAGGTCGGCACAATCTGATGGAGTCCAGGTCGGTACTGTCTGATGGAGTCCAGGTCGGCACCTTTTCGGCTTTGCCTGTTTCCGCAAAGATCAACTTGGCCGCGCTGGTTTTTTCATGGTCTTTTACGCGAACTTGTGGTTTATACGGATACAGGAATTGACTTGGAATTCTGTATCTTCCGATCTTTGGAGTCTCTTCGATGTTTAAGCATTTCTAGCTGTTAATCTCGATAGTGTGGGTTTTGACCCTAACAGTCACCAGCTTCATATCAATGAAAGAGGAGCCACCAGATCCCATGAAGAAGTCATGTTCCGAGACATCTACAAAGGGAGAACTAAACACAAGTTTCTATCAGGTAAGTAATCCACTACCCATGTCTGATCCTAATGACTTTAATACTGAGATGCTGAGTACGATATGTCCAGAAATGACTGAAGAAAACCTAGTATTGGTAGAAATAGGTCTGGGATTATAAACCAAACCGAGGTTACCGAACCAAAATTTTCGGTTTTTGGTTCGATCTGGTTCACGAGTTCGGTTATATTCGGCAGCTTTAGTTATTTGTTTCGGTTATCGGTTCGGCTCGGTTCGGTTAACTCAAACCGAACGGTTAACCGAGAAAAAAACCAGCGTCTTCAGTTTGACCCGTCGTCGTCTACTTCGTCATCTTCCCTCCAAGCCGCTGTCACCTTCTCCATCATCGCATCGTCGACAAGTCTGCGGAACCGAAGCCCATGTTTTCTCCTCCGTTTCGTTTCTGTAACCGGCGTCCTGTCGTGATATCTTTTCTTTTGATTTTAGAGTTAGTGAAGAAGAAAGATAAAACGCAGCATTTGATGCATTGTTTTAATGAATTGGGCTGAAGCCCATGATTTTAAAAATAGGATGGGAACAAATTATTGGATTTGGGCTCTCGTTTGAACCTTTTTTATTTTTATTTTTTTAATTAACCGAAAATAACCGAGAAAACCAAAATAACCGAAATTATTCCAATAAACCGAAAATTTCGGTTAATTTCGGCAAAAAAATTATTACAGAAAAAATCGAAACCGAACCGAACCGAACCGAAAAAAGTTCGGTTTCTTTCGGTGAAAATTTTGAAAACCGAAAAAACCAAAAAACCGAAATACCGAACCGAATTGGACCGAACTAACAGAAGTCCCAGCCTAGGTAGAAACATCACCTTATAAGAAAATAGGATTACCGAAAATCAGTGATAGTTTAGTTCCATCTGATAGTCCAGTATCACACCTTTGTCTTTGTAGGAAGGTCTTTTTACTGGGCTTAAAAGGATGGACAAAGGAGAGACAGTCCAAATCCTTGTGCAGCATGTTGAAACTAGCAAAGTAAGTATAAACCAATTTATTCTTACTATTCCATGGTCAAATATAATGCACTTGTTCTTGCCATCACAATAATTGCAGGTAAAAATTCAGAGATAGAGTGCAAGGCACATGAGTTTATAAAGAGCATGCAAGAACCGGCCTTATTTAAGAAACCAGAGCTAGAAGTAGCACCAGCCGCAGCTATCACATTCAAATCCGAAGCTGATCAAAGTACAAGAAGAAAAGAAAGCTTCAAAAGAGAAACCAACATTCCAATCTAAGAACACTGATCACTGCAAGAAAAACCGGCCATAGCCACGACAATTTTTGTGGCTATAGTTCATTTTTCCTGGCTATTTCGGCAATAGCCACAAAAGAATTTTGTAGCTATGACCTTGGATATCGCCTATTCGTAGCTATCAATGACTAAACCATCCACAACTCGCCACAACTTCTTTTGTTGCTTATAGCCATAGATATCAAGAAGTAAGGGTTGTGGCTAAAGGTGCCACTACTAGTCACGATTGAGTCCGTGGCTGCTTCTACGATAAGCCACACTTGATGTCGTGGCTTTGAAAGACAACTTGTTACAA
This sequence comes from Isatis tinctoria, assembly GCA_010577795.1. Taxonomy (NCBI): domain Eukaryota; kingdom Viridiplantae; phylum Streptophyta; class Magnoliopsida; order Brassicales; family Brassicaceae; genus Isatis; species Isatis tinctoria. Next base: position 65,158 of record VHIU01000567.1, read on the forward strand.
CATCATTTGTGGCCCCAACTTCCACAATTAGCAACAAGAATAATCGCAGCAATTCTACATATTGCTACAGTTTTTGCTGTGGGTTTAAGAGACACCATTTGCCACAACACTATCTGTGGCTCATCAGCCACAAAAATATCCGATGCTATCTCTACATATGGCCACAACTCTGTATGTTGCTTATGAAAACACGATTTGCCACAAAAAAATTTTGTCCGTAATTGTGTATGTGGCTATGAATCACAATCTTAATACAAAGCTGTGTTTGTGGCTTTGGCAACAAACAATGGTCTGTTCCTACCACCTATATACATCCATTTGGAGATTTAGAAACAAAAGGCTATTGCTAATTAACCAAATTTAACAATGAAACCAAATGAAATATACGCAGATGAGATAATAACCATAAGATTAGATAATCATATCGAGAGTTTTAAGATGAAGAAGACATCAAAAGATGTTCTTCAATTATACAAAAAATCCGATCATGTTCTATAGTTACAAAAAAAATCTAAAGATGTTAATATCCTACAGCCACTACTACCATCTAATACCGCAGTACCATGCACATTAACCACCTAAAATACTAATCGGCAAGGTCAGGGGAGATTTCTTGTTACACTGATTGGTGGGGAAGCTGCTGGCTAGCCTCAGATCTTGGACTTGAGCAAAAGCATCACTCTCACGTTGAAGAGACTGGTATGTAAATGAGTCGATGCCATTCATCCTCAACAAGACTTCCATGCCTTGTTTCACCCCAGTCATGTCCTCCTTCAATCCGGTTATGTCTCCCTCCATCTTGGCAATCTTCCCATCAACTACCACATTCCGGAGTACTGAAGCAGCTGAGGAATGGTTGGAATCAGCATCAAGATACTGAATAGAACCAAGTCCATAGATACACCCTTTGTTGTTTATTTCTTTATGCACAAAAAAACGACGAGGTGAGAAAAGAGATATAGAGTAGGAGATGATGAAAGTAGAGAATAGGATTCTTACTTCAATGTAGGCGGCACTTAGCTGCTCCTTAGAAGGTGCAGAGATGGTTCCATCAGTTTCAGTGGATTCTTGTGACTGCTGAGAAGACAAAGCCTCAGCAGCGAGTAGAAGAGCCTCTGCTCTTTTGTCTATGAAAGTCCCATCTTTCCGAGTGTAAGTCTTACCGACTATATCGGGTATTGAGGGTGTCACTCCATCAGCCTCCATTGCCTAACAAAAAATACCATCTCATAAGTATTAAACAGACCATCTAAACCATATCATAAACAATGACTAACCAACTCCCAAGTAGTAAACTAAAAAGACCATAAGAAATGACTAACCATCTCATAAACCATGACTAACCAACTCACTAGTAGACTACTAAAAAGACAAATCAGAAATCACTTACCATATCAAACAAACCATCTCAACCATATCATAAATAATGACTAACCAACTCTCAAGTAGTAAACTAAAAAGACCATAAGAAATGACTAACCATCTCATAAACCATGCCTAACCAACTCACTAGTAGACTACTAAAAAGACAAATCAGAAATCACTTACCATATCATAAGCAACTCTGCTGTGATTTTTTGTTCCTGAAGTATGACGGTGAGAGCCATATACATCGGGATTTGAGGAAGCATTCTCTCAAATTTGTTTTGCTCTTCTTTTGGTGTGGCTCCTCCTCCCATGTATCAAGCATAGTGTTCCAGTCTGCCAAGCCAATGAAATCTGGCTTCTTTCCAGATCGCTTCCTCTTGCTCACAAGGTCTCCGATTGAACTTTTGAGAATCCCTTCCCAACGAGCACGAACCAAATCATGGTGCAACTGATTCCAATAATAGTTTTGCTGCACGAAAAGCAAGTGTAAGTTCAGATATATATTGACAATGTTAACTATATATGAGAGAAAAGTAAAGAAGTTACCACAAAACTAGTCCACCATGCGTCTTTTTTCTCCACTGGCACCATTCCAAAGTTCCACCAAGGTCCCCAAAATTTTGATTGATACGCTGCCACTAGATCTTTCCGGATGCAGTCGTCGATGCCAAACCTACCATACAAGATACAAGATACAAGAAGGAAAATATGAGTATATAGAAGATACAAGAAACAAGAAAGCATACATAAACCTACTAAAGAAAATCTCCAATCGGTGAAGACAGCATACATAAACCAAATCTCTAATCGGTGAAGACAGCATTCATAAACCTACTAAAAGCCTTAACATTGTGGTGGCCAAATCAATATTGTCTTATTTGTACGAGGAGCTCATTGTTGTCGCCACATACCATGCTTGTGTGTATATACAAGATCCAAGAAACCAATAATACTAAAAGCCTTAACATTATTCATTTTAATGTATGAAGTGTTTATATATTTGCAACTATTAT
>VHIU01000259.1:0-74722 GCA_010577795.1 Isatis tinctoria
GCCCATTCGGCTTTGAATTCGAGCTCAACGGGGAGGTGACAGGCTTTGCCGTAAACAAGGTGGAAAGCAGTGGTCCCGAGAGGCGTTTTGTAGGCGGTCCTATAAGCCCATAAAGCTTCGTCTAGCTTGGAAGCCCAGTCCTTCCGAGTTGTACTCACAGTCTTCTGAAGTATGCTCTTGATTTCGCGGTTAGATATCTCAACTTGCCCACTCGTTTGCGGATGGTAAGGCGTTGCAACCTTGTGCTTTACACCGTTCTTGCGCAATAGATTCTCGAAGATCTTGTTGATGAAGTGAGAGCCTCCATCGCTGATAACAACTCGCGGAACCCAAATCTAGGGAAAATGATAGACTTGAACATCTTGATCACCACCCTTGCATCGTTCGTGGGACTCGCCAATGCCTCAACCCATTTAGACACATAGTCAACAGCCACGAGTATGTACTCATTCCCGAAAGAAGATGGGAATGGTCCCATAAAATCAATGCCCCATAAGTCAAAGACCTCCACTTCGAGAATGAAGTTCTGTGGCATCTCATTGCGCTTGCTGATGTTTCCCTGTCGCTGGCATGAATCGCATCTAGAGATAAAGCGCTGAGCATCTTTAAACATTATTGGCCACCAATATCCAGCTTGCAGAACCTTGGAGACTGTTTTGAAAGTAGCGAAGTGTCCGGCATAGGAAGAGCCATGACAGTGAAACAGAATCTCCGGTATCTCCTCCTCAGCCATGCAACGTCTGAATACTCCATCTGGGCAATGCTTGTACAAGTACGGCTCATCCCAGAAGTAATGGCGAATATCCTTTAGGAATTTCTTCCTTTTGTTGCCCACAAAACCGTGAGGTTCTAGATCAGCAGCTAGGTAATTTGCAATCTCACCAAACCAAGGAATCTGAGGATGTTGGCCGCTTTCAGAGTTTGGTTGCAGAATTCGGAGTGAGCAGGTGCTCGCTGGGTGGGAGCATGTGCTTCCTCGATTTGGAATACTCCGATCGAGTAAACCTGTTCTTCAGGGAGGCTGTCATTGAGTGGGAGTTCTTCATCAATCCTCATCCTATATAAATGGTCGGCAGCTCCATTATCTATTCCCTTCTTGTCTTTGATCTCCAGGTCGAATTCTTGAAGTAGGAGAATCCACCTAAGTAGCCGCGGCTTAGCGTCTTTCTTGGTCAGCAGATACTTGAGTGCTGCATGATCAGTATGAACTATGACTTTTGATCCAACGAGATAGGACTGAAAATTCTCAAAGGCGAAGACGACGGCCAGAAGCTCCTTTTCTGTCGTAGCATACTTGCACTGAGCATCATCCAATGTGCGACTGGCGTAGTAGATAACGTGGAGCTTCTTGTCTTTCCTCTGGCCGAGAACTGCACCAACAGCATAGTCGCTAGCATCCGTCATAACCTCGAAAGGTAGGCTCCAATCTGGTGGCTGCACAATGGGTGAGCTGACCAATGCTCCTTTGATCGTATGAAAAGCCTCAAGACAGTTGCTATCAAATTCGAACTTCACCTCCTTGCAAAACAGCCTCGTGAGGGGTCTAGCTATCTTTGAAAAATCCTTGATGAACCTGCGATAGAAGCCTGCATGCCCCAGAAAGCTGCGGATCCCCTTGACAGAAGTAGGTGGTTGTAGGTTCATCATAACCTCGATCTTAGCTTTATCCACTTCGATGCCATCTTCTGATATGCGATGCCCAAGTACAATCCCATTCCTGACCATGAAGTGACACTTCTCCCAATTTAGAACTAGGTGTTTTTCCTCACATCGCTGAAGTACCCTGCATAGATTAGATAAACAGTGAGAGAAAGAGTCTCCATACACCGAGAAATCACCCATGAACACCTCCATTATATCTTCGATCAAGTCGGTAAAAATGGACATCACACATCGCTGGAAAGTTGCCGGAGCATTGCACAATCCGAATGGCATGCGCCGGTAGGCGAATGTGCCATAAGGACATGTGAATGTTGTCTTCTCCTGGTCGTCTGGATGGATGGGGACCTGAAAGAAACCTGAGTAACCATCTAAAAAACAGTAGTATGGACGGTTAGCAAGTCTTTCAAGCATCTGATCAATAAAGGGCAGAGGGAAGTGATCCTTGCGAGTTGCAGCATTCAGTTTACGATAATATATGCACATTCTATGGCCGGTTATGGTCCTAGTCGGTATCAGTTCATTCCTATCATTCTTTATTACAGTGATTCCACTTTTCTTAGGAACTACATGAATTGGACTAACCCAAGTACTATCAGAAATAGCATAAACTACACCGGCTTCTAGAAGTTTCATTATCTCCTTTTAAACAACATCTTTCAGATTCGGATTCAACCTCCTTTGATGTTCTATAGAACTCATCGATTCATTTTCTAGATGTATCCTATGCATGCAAAGATCAGGGGAGATGCCAGTGATGGCGAATACCCTATAGCCTTTCTATACTTCCTAAGCTCGAATAAAAGTAAAGATACTTCCACATTATTCAAATCAGCATTCACAATCACCGGGTAAGTTGAGTTCGTTCCAAGGAATGCGTACCTGAGCCTCGCTGGAAGAGTTTTGAGCTCAAGTTTGGGTGCTTTCAATTCGCTCCAAGGGCTGTCTATCGGGTCAAGTGGCAGAGCAGGTGCTCGTGGGGTTGGAGCGGGTGCTCCAACTGTTTCTGCCGAGTTCTCCTCATCATCTAGGCTTGTGTACGCTACCATTTGCTCCATTCTTTGGCTAGAATCTAGCATCTTGGCAAAGCTGTCGGCATCCTCGCTCAGGAAACCATGCTCTCTTTCAGCTAGAGTTAGGGCGGTTTCAAGAGGATCCGGGCACAGGAGCTTTTCAGCTGCCTCATCATATACATCATCCACGCCTTCCACAGTGAAGGTCTGTCCATCCATCATCGGTTTCTTCAACAATTTATCCATCTCGAATGACATGACCATGTCGCCTAGCTGAAGGTCAATCACTCCATTCTGTACATCGATTATTGCACCAGCTGTGCATAAGGATGGCTGGCCAAGAATCAGAGGGTCTTTCGGTTCTTCTTCAAGCTCTAGAACCACGAAATCAGCTGGGATGAGTGTGTCTCCAATTCGCACATGAAGATCTTCTAACATACCCACCGGAAGCTTTGTTGATCTGTCTGCGAAGACCAATGAGATGCGCGTGGGTTTGAAATTTGTGAACCCTAACCGTTTTGCCACAGAGTATGGCATAAGGTTGACACTGGAACCGAGATCGACAGAGAGCATGCGAATGTCATGGGGCCGATCTTGACAGATAAAACGAATCTGCCAGGATCGCTTCTCTTCTTAAGGACCTTGTTCTGCAGAACAACACTGCACTCTTTGGAGACTACCATCACGTTTTCCTCCTCAGCTACTTTTCTGGAGACTAGGGTTTTCACGTAAGGTTTGAGAGCCGGTATCATCTGAATGGCATCCGTGATAGGCAGCTTCACGGTTAGGTCTCTGAGCATCTCTCTGCATTTAGCATCCTCTAAGTCCTTGCGAGACTTCTTGGGTGGTACAGGGTATGGGACCTTGGGTTTGTATACCCTTGTTTCTGGATTGCTGGCCGAAGTTGTTGGAGTTTCTCGGCTGAGCATGTCCTCGGTTGACGGACCAGGGTTCTCGGTTGTCGCTTCTTTTCCTTTTGCCGATCCGGAAGTTGTTTCCGAATTTAATATTTTCCCGCTCCTCAGCTCGATGGCGTTGACAAACTCCTTCCTAGATGCTTCAGCTTTTCCAGGCAGAGTCCCTGGTGTTCTTTTTATAGACTCGGCGGTTTGTGCAATCTGAACATCCAATTGCTTCATGTGGGTCCATACAGCCTCATACTTCCCATTAAGATCAACATACATAGTGTCAACTTTAGAGTTGATCTCTGCTGCCGCCTTTTGTTGACTCGCCATCAACTGCTGCATCATGTTCTTTAGCTCGTCTTGGGAGCCGGTTGCTGAAGATGAAGCCTGCGGATTTGTGAAAGGCTGGGGTTGCGAGTTTGTGAAAGGCTGCCTCGGCTGATTCCCTCCTTGGAAACGGTTCTGATTAGGAACGAATGGCCGGTTCTGGTAGTTGTTGGAGTAGTTCTTCTGAAAACCCATCTGTGGCTGATTTCCTTGCTTAGGATAAACTTGATCTGCGGATTCTCCACGTTGTGCTCCTATAGGACAGGTTCGGATGAGTGTTGAAGCCTTGGTTGTTGAAACCGCGGTTCTGTCCGAAACTTTGTCCCGTCACATAATTCACCTCCATCTAATCATTCTCGGTTTCTTCCTCATAGGCTTGTGCGATAGGTGCTTCCCCATTCTTGTCCACAAAGTGGACTGACTTCGGGTTCTTTTTTAGCAAAAGGTTAACCATGGCCGAGAGCTCATCAATCTTCTTGGAGTCCACACTGTTGACCTTCTTCTGTCGTACTCCGGGCTTTTGTTGCTGGAACTTGCAGCTAGGTTCTCGATCAGCTCCAGAGCTCCTTCTTTTGACTTAGTGTAGAAATCACCGTTACTAGCTGCATTTAGGGCGTTTCTGTAGTCCCAATCTACTCCTTCATAGAAGGTGCTGAGAAGCTGCTCATCACTAAACCCATGGTGAGGGCACTCGCGCTTGTACTCCTTAAACCGCTCCGATGCTTCATTGAAGGATTCGCCGGACTGTTGCTCGAAGAGGAGATCTTGTTCCTCAAGGCTGCGGTCTTGGACTTCGTGTAGAACTTATCCAAGAAGGCTGCTCGCGCACTAGCCTAAGTCGGTAGAGAGCCTGGTGGTAAAGATTTTAACCACCGTGATGCTTTTCCCGTAAGAGAGAAAGGGAAAAGCTTGCACTTCAAGAAATCTGGAGGTACACCATTGGAGCCGGTTGTGCTACAGATCTCTTCGAAGTTCTCGATGTGATCCATCGGAATCTCAGCAGGCAGACCGTGGAACAGGTGTTGCTTCACGAGGGCGATCATTTGAGGTTTGATCTCGTAATCTTGCCTCTGGATGGTCGGGGTAACGATCGCAGATCGATCCTGGTAGTATGCGTGAGCCGCATCTTTGTCCCCGAAAGCAGGTTATGCAATGAGTTGCCTCTCCTGTTGCAAACGAAGCTGCTCCATGGCTGCCTGAAGTTGTTGCAGCTGAGCTGCGATGTCTACTTGTCCGCCCATCTCTGAGTTAGGCGGTGTGAGACGTTTCTGCTTCTTTAACGGGTGTGCTGCGTCTTCTGTTTCCTCGTTCTATCCTTGCTAGCTCGTCATTTGTCAAGCTAAGAAGGTCCTTGTTTTTGCTCCTCGTGCTCCTTGTGGACATGCACCTGAAACACAAAAACAAAAGAAGAAAAGAAAACAGGTTTAGTAAAGTTCTTAGTCTAATAATTCAGCCGTAAACCAAAGGTGAATATTTGGTCCCCGGCAACGGCGCCAAAAACTTGATACACGAGTTTTAAACCCTTATTTCCTACTACAAGTGCACAGCATACGAAGTAGTATTTAGGGGTCGATCCCACGAAGACCAGTTTCACACTTTGATCTAATGAGCTAAATCAAAAGCTAAGACAATTCAATTTTGTTTTTGGTTTTGTAAATAGCAAGTAATAAAAGCAAAAATCGGTTTTAAAGATAATATTAAACAAGCGTTAGGTCAAGGAATATCGCAGGAGATTCAGAGCGAAGGATCAAACAACTATTCAGGCAATGATTAAGCATAAGTCTAGAACTCAAACACTAAGATAATATCGATCCACTCTCGTGGTATCAATATCTTTGTCTATCAACCTAGACTTCCTAACTCTGGTTGGTACTAGAAATCGTAGACAAGCTTTAAGGATAGGTTTGATTTGTTCACAATTCTCCAATACATCTACTCTCGCAGGTAATGAATAAATTGCTCACCAATGTTCTTTCTAGCAACCTAGCAACTCTCGCTGTCTAAGTTAAACCTAATATCATAAAATCAAGTGATCAATTCGATTTAAGCATTAAGAACAACAAAGGTGAAGACATCGATTTGAATAGCCTATTTGTGTTAACCCTAAAGCTCATGAATTCCTTTGACAAACCTTAACCTAACTAAGAGATCTACTCAGACATAATTAAAGAAGAAGAAAAAACATAGAGATTATAGAGTTCATCATAAAAGCTTGAATAGATAATGAAAGCTGAAAATAACTTAATAAGAACTTGAACAAAGCATAAATATAGATAATAAGAACTGAAAGTAGACTTAATAGAACTTGATTAAAGCACAAAGATAGGTAATAAGAACTGAAAGTAAAACTTAATTAAAGCATAAATGTTTAAAGCTTAAAAGAAACTAATAAGAACTTGATAAAAACATAAACATTAAAGCTTAAAAGAGAGAAGAAGCAATGTTTAGAAGCTAGAGAAGAGTGGGAGAAGAAGATGGTGTGTTTTGAAGCATCAAGAGTGAGTCCATTATATATGCCAAGGTGTAGGGGAGTAGGTGAGACGGGGAACGGTCGTTCTTGTTGGAGAACGGTCGTTCTGGTGGTCGACCGAAGTAGGTGGGTGTTGGTGAGTAGGGGAACGATCGTTCTGGTGGAAGAACGGTCGTTCTACATGGTCGTTCGCGAAGTAGGTGAGATGGGGAACGATCGTTCGCTTGGGAGAACGGTCGTTCTCTTGCGTTTTTGTCGGCAGAGTTGGTGAGGTGGGGAACGACCACATGGGAGAGAACAGTCGATCTCCTGTTTTTGTCGGCAGGGTAGGTGAGTGAAGGAACGGTCTTTTCGGGATAGAACTGTTGTTCCTTTGCTTGGCCAGAACGATCGTTCTTCTTCAGAACGGTCGTTCTCTTGTGTTTGGTCCTTTTCTCGTCTTTTCCATCTTAACTTGACTCGAGTATGTCCGTAAGTGCCAAACTCCATCGGAACTTCATAAAATCTGTAAAAAGACTCAAAACAAAAGAAAAGACTTGAAAAGCTAACGAAAGATGCAAATCAAAACTCAAACCGAATACTAAAAACAAATCAAAATATGTTAAAAATACATAATATCAAGCAGGAGCAAAGAAAACAACATGGCCCGTAAATATTAGAGATAATAATCGTGCATTCGTATTAGGATTTTAAAAAATTTACTTTGGAACAATTAAGAACGAAAAAACACAAATAGACTATAATTACATTTTTCCCATTAAAAAAGGAAGATTTTGCAAAATGTCTTATTTAAAAAATTGATATTAGAAAAATACTCCAGTTTTTTTGGAATTTGAAAATACACTTTTTATATGTTAAAAGAGAATTTTGACTATATTTAAACAAAAAATTATTAGATTATTATAAATTAGAAACAATATTCAGAAAATAAAAATTTTAGGATTAATATTTTATTTTTGTTTCAGATAAATATATCTTAATTATTTAGAATTATTAATTTTATTTTGGTGAGAACATATTTTGTATTTTAAAATATACACAAAAATTGTTAAATATGGAATATGAGTTACAACAACCTCATTAAACGGGACAATACAAAGGAAATGAGTCGAGTTCAATAATAAAATGTGGTAATAAAACCAATCAAAGAAGGTAATGAGTTATTAAATTACAAAAAAAACATTTAAACGCAACGAACATAAAACATTCATGTTTTTTATTGATAAATTACACACTTCACACTGAAACCAAAAGACAACCGACGAACAGAAGACAAAATAAAGAATCAAGCATTTGCAATGCTTTTTTCTTAAAAACTATTAACTAATTATTTTAATTTATTTTTTTAATATTTCGCTTAGCTTTCACAAATATTATGTTCAATTGAGGATTTTGCTAGAATACATATATAATAATGATATCGTAATTCTTAAAATATACATAAACGAACAAATAAATATTATAATATTCTAGATTGAATTTTATTGAAACTAAATATAATATGAAGAAAAAAAACATATAACCAATGGAACACTACTCCGCGCATGCGCGGGTTAGCAACTCTACTAGTTAGATCAATTGGAACAATCTGTTACAAAAGTCATTTGATGACGCTATAAAGCATTTCTATATTTCGTGGTGCAAATCAGAATTGCAAATTTGGTACGTAGAAGTCATAGACTATGCCTTATATTACGAGTCCCCATCACCGTATTTATATCAGTATGCTTATTGGTAAACCAACATTACCCCAAAAAAATGTCTCAATTCTTCCAATCCCCGTCTGGATAACACCATCAACCTCCGGAAGCTAGAGTATCCATTTGTACATTGTTTTATTCTTTTACTAGATTAGGGCTATGTGATACGCAGGTGAAAATAAAATATTTGAAATCGCAAATTGATAACCCATTATGATTTATAACTCGTAATTGAGAAACTCAAGAAACCTAAAAATAATTATTCTAGATAAACACAGAAAGGTTTTAAAAACATATTTTAAATATTATATTACTTAATAATAAATATTATAATGAATTAAATATAAAACTCAGCTTTGTGAACTTTTTTCATATGCGAAAATATGATAGATATATTTGACACATGTAGCGTTTGTGTTAATTAATAACTTTGAAAGATCGAGTTTTATATAATAAAATAAGATATTTGAGTTTTCTTTTTTATTTTATGAATTACAAAACTAATTTATTTTTTATTTCATTTCTTTATCTAAGAAAAGCAAACTTTTATTATTTTTCTTTTTCTTTAATTAAGAAAAAAATATTTAAAGTATCAAAATATAATTGACCGATTTAATATGTATGAGCGATTATGTTAATTAATAATTTGACAAAATAAATTTTATCTAATAAGATTTCACTTATCTTTTGTGAATTAGAAAAAAAATATCTTTTTATTTTCTTTATCAACAAAAATTGATTATAATTTTACTTTTATTTAATTAGAAAAATAAGTTTATTAAAATATATTCTTAAAAGCAAAAAAGTGTACCTTACTAACAATAAAGTTAAAGTAACTCTCTCAAGAATATTTGTAATTTGACTATTAAGTATTCTAGAACCAGCTGGGAAACAAGCTTCAACCTAAATGCTACAAATGCTACAATATCGAAACCAAAATAACTTATATCTTTCAGGATGTCAAATTTGAGGCTGTAAAAAAAGATATTATGATGAAAAAGACTGGAACAAACAGGAATTTTGAATTCTTCAGGATCATATTTTGCTTCCAGCCTCAAGTTTCTCCTGAAAAATCTCAACTTAGCAAAAGTTAGCAAAGACAACACAACAGAATAGGGTGAAGAAGTGGTGCTAACATAACCAAATCATAAAGAAAGCCCTAATGATGATGATCACACCTCTCAACCCTGAAGAAAACAAAGAATCTGATGAGACACTACAATATCAGACTGATGAAATGCGTAATCATGAGGATGATTTTCTTCCTCTTCGTAAATGTACAAAACTTAAAAATATCCATCTAACTAGATCAATACCCATCTAGCTAGATTATTTAATTCGATAAATGCCTATTTTACAATAACAATATTGCTATTTCACATACAATTGAAGGTTATTATTCTTTAGCTAACCTACCTAGTGATCATCAAGTTTTTTCTTTGAAAAATTGACCAGGACACTCTGCCAAAGACTTAGGAAAATACAATGAGCAATGAGGACTGGACATGGGTTGTTAATGAGAAGTTAAAAAAATATATACAAAAAAACACTTGAGATGGTGGATATCTTTCAAGGACAAGAAACCTGTTGGATTTAAATGGGTATTCACAATTAAATATCATAGCAATGGTAAAGTAGAGAGGCACAAAGTTTGTTTATTTGCTAAATGGTTCATTGAAATATATGGAAAAGACTATAAAAACATACTTGCTCTTGTTACAAAACTTCAAATGGTGCATGTTGTTCTTGAGCGAGTTCCTTCAAGGAGAACTTAAGGAAGAAGTTTCTATGATACCACCTCTTGATAATGAAGTTGAAGAATGAAAGTTTCCAAGTTGAAAAATGCAATTTATGGTCTATAATAATCCATGTTCTTAGTATCATACGTTGAGTGATATTCTTCACGTAAATTTAAAAGGTCTGACCATTCACTTTCGGCAATTCAGAGGGAATATGTGGGTCATTTCCAACCATTTCATTTTCATATGAATGAAAATGGGTCAGAATGTTTGAATTGCCGAAAGTTTAATAGTGATATTCCTTCATTTGTATGTTTGAATTCCTTCATTTTCATTCTGATCCATTTCCACTATTATTTTTCTCATCGATATTAATGATAAAATCATTTCTGGTTTTGAAAATGAAGGAATTCAAACATACAAAATAATTTCTTAAGCTGTTTTGATACTAAATATTTAGATGATCTAAAGCATTTTCTTGGAGTAGAAGTATGCCATTCTTCGGAAGAACTATGTTATTCCAAGAAAAAAAACACTTAATCTTCTTAGTGAAACAAAATCTAGGAGCTAAACTAGCATAAATCCCATTTAAAAAAGGAAAAAACTAGATTAGCTCTAAAATTAATGTTAATTACTTTTTTTTAACACTGGTTGTATTTAATAACTGAGACAGAGAGTCATAGAAAAACCCAAAGAAAAGAATACAGAGGAGAGAACAGAAACTTAAAAACCCAAACAAAGATCAACAAAAAATCAAAGGAGAGTGGTAGAGAGAAATTGTCTTGAACATTCAGGTTGTAGGCGAAGCCTCAGCCATAATATTTTGACGGAGCCATTGCGGTCCATCTCTTGCCAAGTAGGATTGAGATCTGTTATCTCGAGTTACACTTTGTGCAATTGCCGTTACGATTTTTTTAGCCGACTCAGATGTAAGATCTAGTGACCATTGTCGTATATCTCTGAGACATTCAGAGAGACATGACATGATTTAGTGCATATTAAGAAAAAGTTGAGGGTTTAGAATGGCCATACGAGCATGAGATAGATCAGATTCGAAGATTATCCTATCCATTCTCAAACTTTTCATCGCCTCCCCCGCCCAAAGCAACGCCAGTAATTCCGCCTCTAGTAAGGAAAGTACATTAGCATATGAACGCCTACTGTGATAATGAGCAACACCGTTGTTATCACGTAGTATCCAAGCAGCACCTGCAATCTTTGAGTTACCATCCCAGGAGACACCTACATTACACTTTAGGACATTGATATTTGGTTTGATCCATGCTGGTACAGGTACCGTAGGAGTGACGGCAGGGATTGTTGTAAGATAGTTTTTTGCTTGAACCTTATGCCAACACTCAGCTTCATCAAAAGCTTTTTCCAGAATCGCTTCAGGTCACCATCTGACTGATTCAAAGGCTAGAGCATTTCTTGCTTTCCATATATGCCATAGAATCCAAGGGAAGGGAAAGCGCGACTTTTCTGGTACATCCATCTGTTTGCTGCGCGCTATTAGGTGATGAAGGTTGAGAAACATGGATGTAAACGAGTACCCTGAGACCGGGTTTGGCATACCCGATAAATTCCACACCTCTTGAGCCACTGGACAATGAAAGAGGACATGACATACCGTTTCAGCACTTTACCCACATGCTACACATGTTGAGTCAACACGCAATCCGCGAGAAGCAAGATTCTCTTTGACAGCTAAAGCATCAGATACTGACTTCCAGAGAAAATGCTTTAATTTTGATGGAGCTTTAACCTTCCAAATATTCTTCCAAAGACCTTTCTCGATAGGAGGCACGATCCTAGCGTTGGTATTGCTCATTTTTTGAATGGTGTTTAGCAATTTGTGCCCACTTTGCGAGCTGTAGACACCATTTTTTGTACATCCCCAAACCCAGGTATCAGAAGAATCCGTGAGCTTGATAGAGGAAATACGAATGGCATCATCTTCCGTAATAATCTCTTTTATCAAGTTCATATCCCATTGTCTGGTAAGAGGGTCAATTAGATCAGAGACTGTCAGAGTGAGATCGACAGTACCAGTGGGGGTGTATCGAGGTATTCTGGGAACATCATCAAGGATCCAGTTGTCCAGCCAAACTTTGGAATCCATTCCATTACCGATTTTCTTCAGAAGGCCTTGTTGAAGAACTTCTCTGCCATGAAGTATCGAACGCCAAGCGTAAGATGGCCGTCTCCCTATATTACTGTCGAGGAAAGAACAGTTTGGGAAGTATCTGTGTTTCAAAATTTGTGCTAACAAAGAATCAGGGTTGGACCAAATCCTCCATGCTTGCTTACCTAGGAGAGCTTGATTAAAAGTTCCTATATCATGAAATCCCAATCCCCCCCCTCTTCTTTGCTGCCACATAATTTTTTCCAAGCGATCCATGGCAGTTTTTTCTTGTTTCCTCCACTACTCCACCAGAACTGAGTAAGAACACTTGTTATCTTCTGGCAAACATCTTTAGGTAATCGAAAACAACTCATTGCATAAACCGGCAAAGCCAAGCCGACTTACTTAATCATTACTTCTTTGCCACCTGAGGATAAGGATTTCACAAACCATCCATTTGTTCTACCCTGTAGTTTGTCACGTACGAAACTGAGCAATTTTCTTTTAGAACCACTGAAGCATTCCGGCAAACCGAGATAGGTACCCTCACCGCCTTCTGTATAAATCCCCAGTGCTTCTTTGATTTGTTGTTTGACTGTTACTTCGACCTTTGCTCCGAAGATGATGGAGGATTTTTATGTATTAATAAGCTGTCCGGTAACATCCCGATAAAGTTTAAGGCATCGTGTTACTTCAAGAGCTTCTGCAACTCGCTTGACACATAAGAAGACTATCATCAGCAAAAAGCAAATGATGTACTGATGGACCTGAAGAAGCTAGACGAATACCATGAAGTGATTCATCTTTTTCCGATTTATTAAGACAGCCTACCAATGCTTCTGCCGCCAGGATGAAAAGAAGAGGAGACAGGGGATCACCTTGCCTAATACCCCTCTCTGGTTTAATAAAACCATGTGTCCTCCATTGAGTATAACCGAGTAAGATACCGTTGAAACACAGGCCATAACCCATCTGATCCAACCATGGTTAAACCCCAAACGTTCAAGTAATGTCTCCAGAAAAGGCCATTCCACTCGATCAAAGGCTTTAGACATATCCGTCTTGATAGCCATGAATGAGTCTGCCACTTTATCCTTAGTTTTCAAACCATGTACCATCTCATGTGCAATTAAGATGTTATCTGAGATTAGACGTCCGGCAACAAAGGCACCCTGTGTTTTTGAGATGATCTCCGGAAGGATTCTCTTCAATCTCGAGCACAATATATTGGAGATAATTTTGTATTGAACTGAACATAAACTGATAGGTCTCATGTCAGTCATACGAGACGGATTTGGAATTTTGGGCAGCAAGCACAGGTGGGTGTGGTTCCATCCCGCAGGCAGAGAAGACGATTGGAAGAAACCTTGAATGTTTTTTATAATTTCAGGGCCAACAATGTTCCAGTATTTTTGATAGAAAACCCCTGTCAAGCCGTCCTCACCCGGAGCACTGCTACCTTTGACACTGAAAGCTGCTGACTTTATCTCCTCTGCAGTGATCGGTTCCATTAAGGCTGAGTTCATTTCATCTTTAGCACCTTCAGAATTAAAAAATTAATGTTAATTACTAGAATGACTCTAATTTTATTTTAATTATTGACTTAAAAGTTGATGACTATTTATGCCTATACTACCCTCACTAGCTTTGATGGCCGATTTTTAGATTTTGACATATTTTTTTCGGTGACAGATTTTTATTCTACAGACTTTTCTAAATATCTGTCGTACGAAATAACAGATTTATTGGTAATGACAGATTTTTGCGACAGATTTATTTGAGTAAGCAGGTTTGTCCACAAAATCTGTCGTATGAAGTAACATGTTTTTGGGAATGACAGATTTTTTCGACAGATTTATTTGAGTAAACAGATTTGTCCACAAAATTTGTCGTATGAAGTAGCAGATTTTTGGGAATGACATATTTTTGCGAAAAATTTATTTGAGTAAACAGATTTGTCCACAAAAACTGTCGTATGAAGTAGAAGGTTTTTGGAAATGACCTACTTTTGCGATAGATTTGTCCAAAAAATCTGTCAAATGAAGTAGCAGATTTATTGGGGATGACATATTTTTACGACAAATCAATTTGAGTAAACAGATTTGTCCACAAAATCTGTCGAATGAAGTGGCAGACTTATTAGAATGATAGATTTTTTTCAACAAAATTTTGAGACATGAAACATGGTTTTTTCTATGACAGGTTTATAAAAAAGTTTATGGTACCATTAAAGCAGGCTTTTTATAGTTTTTATAAAAAAATTGTAATTTTTATAATTTTTGTAATTTTCATAATTTCATAATTTTGTAATTTTTATAATTTTTATAATTTTTGTAATTTTTCGTAATTTTATAGTTTTTGCAATTTTTATAATTTTTATAATTTTCTTAATTTTTATAATTTTTCTAATTTTACACTTTTGTAATTTTTATATATTTTGTAATTTTTTCTAATTTTAATTTTTTTTGGTAATTTTCATATTTTGTAATTTTAATAATTTTTGTAATTTTTATATTTTTGTAATTTTCATATTTTGTAATTTTCATATTTTTGTAATTTTTATAATTTTTATAGTTTTTTAAAAAAATTTATAATTTCTTATAAATTTTTATCATTTTTTTAGTAAATGTTTTTTTTGTTTTAACCCAATTTCAAAGTTCAATTAAATATTTTTAAAAAAGTAAATTACTAAAATATTAAAATAGCATGTTTGTAATTACTAATATATAATGTGGTTAACATGTCTTTTGGTAAAAAAAATTAGTGTCAATTTATTAAGTTATTTTTTCACAATGCTAATCTAGTATTTTCCATGTTTTTTAGAGCTATTCTACGTAATTTCTCTTTAAAAAATTACAAAGATTGTTGTAAAAGAGAATACGAGGGTAAACCATACACCAACATTGGATGATACCAAAAAATTGTAAGTCAACTCATTGATTTTACAATTACTTGTCAATATTTATGGCTTTTGTGAACTAAGTCAGTCACCACATGTTATAGCCGACGGTTCATCACTAGAATATGGTGGAAAGGAGACCTAAAGGGAACTCCACACAAAGGGATATATAAGCAGAAGAATCACAAGAGGGACATCATTGGCTACTGTGGTATGACTCAAATGGAGAGAGGATGCACATTTTTTTGTGCGAACCTTGTCACTTAAAAGAGCAAGAAGAAGACAGTGGGATTAAGATATAGCACAGACCCAAATATCGGGCTATAGAAAATAGCAAAATACCGAAAACGAACTATAGAAAATACCGAAAACGAACTAACATGGTTCAACCTATCATCATGGATTATAACAATCATGATGTCATTCATAATTCATCTAATTTCATGAATGCAACAACCACATTGAATCAATTCCCTTATATATTATTTGAGAATCATTTTTGAAAATAAACCTTACTCTTATGTGTTATTTACATGTGTGTCATGATGATGTGTCATCACCATATGCATTCTCATACAAATTTTATAAATCCCCTATATATTATTTTGAGAATCATTTTTGACGATAAATCTTACTCTTATGTGTTATTTACATGTGTGCCATGATGATGTCATCACCATATGTATTTACATATAATTTTATAAATAGATTTAAATTACTAGATTAATTACAATGCATGTCACTCAGTGATTCTACAATATTATTGTATATCCTAATCTTTATTTTATCTTTGGCCAATATAATTAAAAAAATTTACAACAATGATATATTTCATATTTATGAAATAAATTTTATGAAATAAATTTGACATAAAATACATATTTTATATTTAACTTTATGATTATTCTTCAACTTCATAATTATTAATTACGATAATTTAATAATTTTATGAAAATTTAACTATATAACTTTATATATTACATATTTTATAATATATTTCGATATTCACATATAAAATGTAAATTAATATAAATATTTTATTAAGTAAAACATATGTTTATATAAAAATAATATTAAAAAATATTTTAAAAATCCATCTTAATTTAAATATCGTATATAATCATTAATAATGATTATTAATATTAATTTACATCAACTTTAAATTTAGACTATATATGGAAACCATATGCAATATCACATATTCACATATATAATTAAATCATCATTAAATTAGATTCAAATTAGGTAAAATATATTTTTAGAAAATGGTAATACACAAATATACTTTTCTTAGAGTTTTGTTGATTGAGCTCTTTTATTTATTTATTATTATTCTAAATATTTTATTAATTTTGAGTCACAAACACATCAAATTTAAACAAAGCCTACTATATAATTGTATTTTAAATAGTTTAAAAAATCCTACACATTGATTTTTTTTAAAAAAAATTATAATTTATAATATAATTTTGAAATCAAGCTAATCGGATAATTAATATATATATTTATTTTACCCAGCGTATAGCACAGTTTATTACCTAGTTCTTAATATATTTTGTCAACTTCTTAAAATATCTAGTTAAATAAATTTTTTTTAATAAAGAATAATTATTATCCAATAATACTTCTCAAAACCATTTACATCCTTCCATTTATTTTAGGAATGTATACCAATAAACTGCAACTAAAGGCTTTAAAAACAAAGGTGAAATTGAACTTTCTAGAAATAGGAAAACTGAATAAACATTGTTGGCTCTGCTCATTATAATATCATTCTCCCTTTTCTTTGGGTCCCATCACCACTTTCTTTCTAGGGAAAGATTATCTCCGGAAACAATTTTTTGTTGAAGATGCCAGAAACGGATTTATCATTTGGAAGGTCATTACTAAGTTTGCGCCGGGACCAAGTGCACTTAATGGACCCAACAGCCGTTCCCGAGCCTATGAGCATGGAGGTGGAGTTAGACTCATTTCAAAGACAAGTTGCTGAAAAATTCATTGACCTCAACGCCTCTGCGAATGATGATAACCTCCTCTCACTTGAATGGATAGGAAAACTTCTTGATTCGTTTCTCTGTTGCCAAGAAGAATTCCGAGTTATTATATTTAACCATAAGTCTCAGCTTGTGAAACAGCTATGGACCGTTTGATAGAAGATTACTTTGAGAGGACTGTCAAAGCTCTTGATGTATGCAATGCAATCCGTGATGGGATCGAGCTGATCGGACAATGGCAAAAGCTGATTGAAATCATAATATGTGCTTTTGACGTGAGTCAAGGACAGCTAGGTGAAGGAGAAATCCACCGTGCTAAGAAAGCTTTGGTTGATTTAGCCATTGGAATGCTAGACGAGAAAGACTCTTCTAACTCATTGGCCCAACGTAACCGCTCTTTCACACGTAAGGACCATAATCAACACATTGGCTATTTGAGGTCACTTTCTTGGAGCGTGTCTCGGTCGTGGTCAGCCGCAAAGCAGTTACAAAGCATAGGAAATAACTTGGCCACACCTCGAGCTAGCGATGTCATGGCCACTAATGGCTTAGCTCTAACGGTCTACACAATGACATCAATATTGCTATTTGTAATGTGGGTTCTTGTGGCAGCTATACCTTGCCAAGACCGTGGTTTACAAGTACAGTTTTATTTTCCTCGACATTTCCAGTGGGCAGTACCAGTGATGTCTTTGCACGATAAAATCATGGAGGAATCAAAGAAAAGAGATAAAAAGAAAGCTTGTGGATTGCTTAAAGAGATTAATCAAATGGAGAGAAACTCGAGAAGGTTAAGTGAATTGATTGATTCAGATAACTTCTCATTATCCGATGAGAATGGGTTGGAAGTGATGGAGAGGGTGGAAGAATTGACGCAAGTACGTGAAGCTGTTAAAGAGGGATTAGATCCATTTGAAAGGAAATTGAGGGATGTTTTTCACCGGATTGTTCGCAGTCGCACTGAGGCTCTTGATTCCCTTGGAAAGGTTCATAATCAAGAATAGGAAATCTTGAAATATGTTTTGTTGTTTTAGTCCGGGACGTTCAGATTCAATTATGAGGAAAATATTGGGTAAAGAGGAAAAAACTCTTTGTTTTAATTGTTGTATTAATCACTAAAAATGTGTAAAGAAACTTATGAAGATGTGTATAGATGTCCACCTTTGTTGATTCCTCTAGTCTAATATTTAATTGATATTTGAATATTTTTACTTTAACTTTTCGTAGTCATCTACGTATATATATTAATATTTTTTCTAAAGGTTATCATATGTCATTTTGAATGTTTTATATTTCACTTTTTTTTCCTATCTATTTTGCTGTCAATTTATTATTTTCTTTCGTTTGTTTATATAAAGAAAAATAGACAGAAATACTCTCAAAATTTTAACTACCATATGATTTCCAATTTCATATGTAATACATTGCTTTGACATATATTTGTTTAAATTGTAAATGTTGAAGAATCCTTAATACTTTTCTGGTGACAGTTATTTTAATCCAACCAAAGGAATATAGAAATCATTGATAATAAACTTATTTTACTCTTTTTAGTAAAGTAACATATATATAGGTGTCACATGATAATTCAGTTAAAAATCTTCTAAGATTAGTAAAACGCATTCTACTCATGACTTTTTTCTTTGGAAATTTTTTTTAATACGTGAATTTTGTGAAACATTTTCCTAAAAAAAATTGATGTTAATATTAGCCTAAATAGTAAAAACATCTAATGTAAATTTGAACATATTATCTTCCCATATTAAATAAAAATAGAAAAAATTACTTCTAGCCACACTTTTTATATTTTATGTTACAAGAAGACACACTTACATGCAAGTGCTGACTTTTTCCCACAAAATCAATAACCCCTTCTTTTTTGCCCCTGGATTAACTGATCCCGTTACAGTTTCTAACTAGGCAACTAACAAGAGACCTGATCCCTCCTTGATTGGACTTACGTTTCAAACTTCTTTGTTGGTGAGAGAGAGAGAAATGAAGTCCTTCTCTTCTTCTTCTTCTTTTTCTTCTTCTACCTCTTTTTCTTCGTATTTTGTTGTTTAAGAAACATAAAATAATTTTGGTTGGTACATTATTTTACAATTTTATTTTCTGCATAATATGACATTCATTATATATAGTTTTGTAACTTTTTGATAAAGCTGTGTGGACGTAAACAATTGACGTACACGAACTTAGTATACTGATATATATGAACGTACACGCAATTGACGTACACATATCCGCTGTTCAGATACATGGATGAGCAACCATGTGTATTGACTGATGCATAGATATATATGAATGTATGATGTGGTAGAGGTACATAAAGATGTAGACGAGTAAGAACACTGACGAAACAACGCCGTTGTAGATATGTGGCAGTGTTGCATGTACACTTGCAAATGCATGTGGACGTACACATACATAGATGATGTTGTTGTACATTAATGGACACAAAAAAGTTGGAGGTACACGAACATAGAAAAAGACTGGATGAGCTTCGACATTAAGGACAAAACAAAATTGCAGTACAAATGTTATGTACCAACGTAACAATGGATGTACACGGCAATGTAACAATGGTCGTACACGACAATGTAACAATGTATGTCGACTTACACAGTCATTGATGGTGTTGTGGTACATGAATGACCACAAAAAGATGGACATACACAAACATAGACAAAGACGTGGATGAGCTTTGGGAGTAAGGAAAAAAACAAAATTGAAGTACAAATGTTATAAAACAATGGACGTACACGATAATGTAACAAGGGCGTACACGAAGTCTACATTGCCAAACTAACATAGTAAAACATAGAACATAAGAAAAAGGAAGAAGGAGATAATGAAGAAAAGGAAACCAAATCTGAATTTCTGTACAGAGCTAAACTGATTGGTTGTCTGTTCAACGTATTATCTCTGTGTACATCCACATATGTCAATTTTATACGTACACATGTTTTTATCAAAAAAATTACAAAACTATATATAAATGGGTGTCATATTATGCAGAAATAAAAATTATAAATTAAAGTACTAACCAAATTTATTTTATATTTTCTAAAAAACAAAAAAAAAGAAGAAAAAGATGTAGAAGAAAAAAAAGTGTCGGATTCCAAAGAAAAAGCCCCTATCACGAAGCTTCCATTCTCTAGTATTTTACAGCCAAATAAAGGATGTCGGGAGTTCCACATTAGTCAATTATCTTGCTTCCAGAAATTTATTGTTTGCCTTCATCCATGCAAGAAATTTAGAACGCAGCACAGAAGCACGACTTATAACTTTGTATGCAGGATCATTCTAGTTATTCATAGCAATTTTTATTATGTAAATAGAAAGTAAGATTCACCACCGTAGTTCTTCGAAAATGAGTTGGAAAAGCCAGAATCCTCCAAATTGCTTCACAAAGCCGAAAGTACCTATGTTTCAAAATAAAATTACAACTACAACACTTTCTCTTCATAAGCAAACCACAAAGGCTTGCATACCACAAATACATACATGCAACTAAGATACTCTTTCACCTCGTCCTCAACATTCTTTATCGTTGCTCTGAACAGAAGCTTTAATATAACCCTACACCTCTGTAATGTTCTTTAAAAAATACTTGATTGACCTCATCTGGTTACACCATTCGATATTGATATAATCCTGTGACAAAGATCGATACAAATAGGAAACCCATCATCATCGATCTTTGTCACAAGATTATAAGGCTTAGAGTAAAACTTTGTATAGCGCACTTTATGCATGCACACATTATTTATTTTAGCTTCACCACATGGACCTTGCACCATCAAATCTCCAACGATTTCATATAAAGCATGGTTCTTTATCTTTAGGAATTTCAGCTCATATAAATCGATCTATATAACATAACTCGTAAGTAGTTCCGAATCATGATGAAGAAAAAGCACCATATCAGCATGGGGCAGTCCTTTTTATGGAACACAATAGTGTACATTGCTGCAAAATAAAATAAAGAATATCAAAGATCATACCAGACACAACATATATGCGCATGAATATTAAATATATACCTGAATTAACCTGACCCAATAAGTTAACTTTTGGTAGATAGTCCACAAGATTATCAAGCTTCATTTTGAAGACTCTGCAACAAAGATCCCGCCAATTTTCTTTTTCTTAAGTTATATAATTCCAGGTACCTAGTAATTTTCGTCTACTTTGGATTACAAGTAATCGTAGTGAAGTAGTAAGGGTAACCGTAATATTTGCAAATGGCCATGACATCCAGATAATGCTGCATCATTTATCTTCCCCCTCCCGCCTCATCCCTCCCCGCCCCTCCCCTTCCTGCCGCCCTACCCCTTTTCCTCCAAACGACGTGAACGAAAACATCATTTTATAAGCTTTCATTAAGTATAACATAGACTTTGCTACCCCAACTGTCAACTTCCGCCTCTCGTCTCCAGTAAAAAAAACACAAACCAGAAAACTCGCTATGAAAAAGCTTTTGGTTTATAATAAGCTGTTTTTGCTTTGACATATATTTGCTTCTTGAATAATCCATGAATGAGAAAATACAATACTTATTTGAATCTAAGCAAAGTGTGAGAGATCCTCTCATTTTCTTATTTTCTCATCAAAGATTCTCTCGATTTGATCCGCAACAACCTTAGCGACAACCTCAGGAGAAAGATTCTTCACCATGTTGTTTCTTGCACGGTTTCCTTTAATCTTAGCTTATCCACATATGGATCTGCCCAATGATTCCCTTTATAAGGACCTTCCTTCACTTCACTCATCTTCTCAACCACCAAAGGGTAACCATTCTCTTCTGTCATATACTCCGTTGCAATCACAGGCAAAGACATTGCCATGGCTTCCACTATTTTCCGTCCCCATCCTTCTCCTCTTGTAGGCAACACAAACGCATCAGCCGCTATGTACAAGCGTGGAAAAAAAACTTGAGCTATGTGTTTATCATTCACATACACTAAAGGGTAATCATCTTGAGGCTCTTTTAGATTCAACTCTTAGACGAAACTTAGAATTTTGTTCCCAAAATCGTTGTCTGAGTAATAAGGGTTTGTCAACAGAAACAGTGCAATCATTGTCTTTACCAGAGAACACTCTCAGGTAAGCTTTCAACAACACATACCAACCTTTTCTTTGCTCCCACTTAAACACACTCAAGAACATAAACCCTAAACCTGAACCCTCATTCCAGAACCCAAAACCAAATCCCCAAACGTTACCAAATCCAATGGCTTGTACTTGGAAGGATCGAAGAAGTTAACATTTAAAGGCTGCACAATCTTGATGACCTTGGATGAATCAACCCCACTCTGTACAAACGAAGAGACATGGAACTCAGTAGGAACCCAAACATGATCCATCTTGTTGCATCGCTTCACGTGCTCAAGATTGAGTCTATCTGTCTCAAACATTGTTCTACCAATTGTGAGAGTCGAAACTCACACTGTCAAAACTTATATTTTGTGGGGGCTCGAAAATTCTATTTTAAAGAACTAAAGGACCGAAAAATGTAAAAAGAGATATTTTATTGATAATTTCCGGAAGTACAAGAATAATTAGCAAAAGCTGAAAAGTTATATATTGCTAAAACTCCTAATACTCGGATTTTGGATGCCTTTGACCCTTACATGAGCGTACATATATATACCGACAATCCTAGGGTACTAAGGCTTCATATTTTCGATGTGGGACTTTGTGGTTTCTTCCCAGCCGCCGACCTAATCCTTTTGGGCCCGAGATCCGGCCCGAAAATCTTCTGTGATCGACCTGCACGTTCTGACCTAAATCTGGCCCGCCTTTTATAACCGACGAATTGTAATTCGATGAATAGTAATCCGAATCTCGGTTTAGACTTAATTCGATTTTGCGGTTAACTTTGCCTCGAGATGAATAATGTTTTTGACGGTTTTTCCCGCGTGAACAGTATTCCGAACGTTTTACGACCCTTGAGATTTGAGCCGCCCGTTCATTATCTGAACTTCCAGCCGCCGGTTTTGGTATTGATGGCCAGCCGCCGATTCATTTGGTTCGTGTGTTCGGGCGACTGGTCCATGGACGGCTGAACGTTGGTCACGATCTTTCAGACAATATTCATGGACGTACTGGAGTCAGAACATACAAATGCCTAATCTTCGAGTCGATCCAGGCTTGGAGTTATGCTTGACGGTCGGTCGACTGGACAATATCCGAATAACGAGTCTTGACTAAGAAATGATCGTGGGTGACTGGCCTTATCCCAGCCGCCGGACAATGCTTGGATGGATCAACGGCGGCTGGCCTTATCCCAGCCGCCAGGCAATGCTTGGTTGATCACCGACGGCTGGCCTTATCGCAGCCGCCGGCCAATGCTTGGTTGATCACCGGCGGCTGGCCTTGCCCCAGCCGCCGGGTCGTGCTAGGCGGATCAAGCCACGGGCGGCTGGCATTGTCCCGGCCGCCGGGCCATACTTGGACGGGTCCTTGCCAACCGCCGGGCCATGCTCAGCTTGGTCTCGGGCGGCTGGCCTAAGCATGTCAAGTCCGTGCTTGGGATTACTTCCATTTGATTTTGATCTTTAACTCTTGTTTCATCAGTCTCCGAGGAGGGGATTTTGACCCCAACACCAGTCACAGATAAGAAATCTCCATGACCAGTGGGAGGACAACGAAGAGTCTTGAACAATGGTGGATACCAAGCACCAGGCTCGCTATGGAAAACAACAATCAGCTCGTTGGGTTTACACTGTTTCCTGTACATTTCGATCGCTAACTCTTTGGTCCCCTTCAACCATTTCAGAACTCCACCGATTCTAGGTCACCGTGATGCTCGATTTTGATTCAAAAGCTAGGATTGTGGCCAAGTTATAAAATGTAAGACCGATATTCTAAGCTGTAACCACCACTCGAGATGAAAGGAGCCATCCATAACACGAAATGGGACGTCGAGGAAGCTGGATTGAAGAAGTTGTGACAACATCAATCTTGAAGCTGAGATTCAAATATTACAAAATATCCCAAAAAGGAAACTTGAAAATGTTATGCACAAAATGATTAGAATACTAAGGCTAAAAACGAGAGTAGTAGCTCCACTCCACAAAGAGAAAGAATTGCCAGAACTTATCCCCGGAGAGAAACTTGTGGTACTGTTGGTAATCCAAACTCATCTTCAGCATGTTAATCACATCGTTAAACCTCATGTATCCATTAAGACTTAAGAGCAAGACTCATGCTTTGAAACATTTCAAATTCGAAAGGTAAAAAGTCACACTGTCTAAAGGGAGAGATAGAAAAGGGTTTAGAAACTTAACCTGAGCTCGACCCTGTGGACCTCCAGTGGGAACTGTAGGCAAGTTAAGGCCATCATCGTAATCAGTTTGCTTATCTGGCTGGAGATAGTAAGGATTTAATCTGCTTCAGTCTCGTTTCCCATGTCAACTTCAAGAGATTCAAGCTATGAAATCCACCAAAAGCCTTTAAAGATTAAAAAAAACATGTAAAAAGAGTTTTGTTATCGAAATTAGGCAATTACGCTAAAACAAGTTTACCTCCAGGGGATCATCTTCGTCAAGGCCTCCCATGGGAACAGTGTAGCTCCTACCAAGTGTTTCTTGAATTCAGAGCTCACATCCATCAGGTCCATCATCTCGTCTTGCAAATTCTGTACCATCACAGATAGTATGAGGCAAATCAAATACAAGAGCGAAAAGCTCGAAATTAAAAGTGACAAACCACGATGTTGAAAAGTAAATTAACATATGATATCTTGAATCTTTACGGTTTTCATCATTCCTTTCAGCTCCTCGTTCCCAGAATATAGCGCCATCATCTGCAGATCTAACAGATACAAAAAAATCTCACACGAGAAAAAAACATCTTAATTTTTTCTAAGATTCGATCTTTTGTAAAGCAGTGAGAAAAGAAAAGAGATATTTACAATTTGTTGAGCATCTTTGAGGCCTTCAGCTGCGAACGAAACTTGATCGAGATTGAATTCCTGATTACAGAGCATGTCGCGTTGTCCTTCATACCTAATAAGAAGAAGGTGTTTATCAGCCATATAGCCAATGAATGCCTAACGACTAGCTTTGACAGCTTCTTAAGCTGGACCAGGTCTCGTCATTCTAATATATCTTGGATACGCGTGAGCAATACACAAAGCATACAAAACATAAAAGTCGAAATTTTTCGTGAACTATTTGTTTTTTTGTTTTCCGATAGCAAACTCTCTTCTGATCTCCATGATCTTGATCCATGTATCCTACAAAAGTAAAACCATGGGATCAGTCTCACACCAAACCAAAGAAAACACACAAATAACAGCAATATAAAAACCCCCAAGAATATTAAATCTAAAACCTAAAAAATAAAAATGAACAACAATAACAAAAAAAAAGTGGCTAAGAGCAGTTACCTAAAGCCGAAGAGGGTATATATAGCTTTGTAAGAGGTTTGATAAAATATTGCCATTATTTTATAGGGTGAGTTTGGTGAATAACCCTCGATAAAAAGTCAATTGGAAAAACAAGTGTGCTTTATAGTTATAATTAGGGAATAAAATTTAAGACATTTTTGCCCTTATCAAACGTTAGGCTATCACTTTAGAAATACAATAACGGCATTACGACTATCCTCATATAACTAAAAACATGTGTACGTGGTTGATAATAGTAACGGGCCGGTTTTTAGTTACTATTTATTTTGATGGATTTGATTTATAAATTAAAATGGGCCATTACATAAAATTGTTAATTCGGTTAAAATTGCTGAATATATTTAGATAATTTATGCATGCTATCGGAACTTTTCGTATTATAAGGAATATATATTATATTAGTTAGTCAAGTATTTTAATTATAAAGCTCATCAAATTTGATGAAACCGTCGTTGTAACTATTTATTTAATATTGCTACTTAATAGGATAAAACAAGAGTTGTATTACCACCAATATTACATAGTTAACAGTACTTAAAATTACATATGCCGAGAAATAAAAATCATAAAAAGATTACTATTACGATAATTAGCACAACTCCGCGACTCGATTAGCATATGTGAACGCAAAACATTCAAAACACAGGCCGAAAGAAGTAATACAATCCAGCATGCATGCTGGAACTTCTGGTAGCCCAACCATTCCTTCTTATGGTTTTGAACCTGGTGTTCCCATTAACTGTATATGGTGAACAACAACCTCAGCCACCCTAACTGCCTCCATTAGTGTACCAACTTTCCTATAAAATCCTCTTAAAATAGGTAGACCGTGATCATACTAGTACAGCAAACTAAAATATACCAAGGGAACACCTTGCGTATATGTTCTCATGAGCAGCGTTAGCTAACATTTCAATACCGATCTGAGACGGACCTGTTTGAGCCAGAATACGAAGACCTTCTAAGTAGATGGCTGTTTTGTTACCAGCATTAACACAACGTAACACAAATGGCCTGTATATAGATCCTTCATTCACAAGTTCTGGTGAACTCATCATGTCCTCCAAGTTTGCTTCACGTAAACTTCTTCATCAAAACAGCAACGTTTCCTTCTTTACCGGCAACAATAAATGGTGCGAAATAGCGAAATCCGAAATGGCCAACTCTACGGATTATATCCGTTAGGATAGGAGTAGGAATTGACGGCATCCTGAAAGGAATAAGATATAATATAGGAAGTGAAGTTAAGGACAATTTTTTTATAGAATGAAAAAATTCGTTTAAATAATGGAACAATGGTAACGAAAGCATGAATAATGAAAGTATATAACATGAATAGTACAGGCAATATTTACTTATCGTCAAAGAGGAGCTTATGGTGATGAAAAGTTGTTGCTGAAAGTTGACAAAATTAAACAATTGTTAATAATATATTTAAGGTTGATAGTATACATGGTTTAAAATGGGTGAATTTCCAGAAAGAGTATAAATCTTACATCTAGTACCAGAAGAAAGATATGGAAGACGAAGAGATGGAGCGGTGGATTTATGGGCAAAATGTATCGATGTTGAAATTGAAGAGTAAAGTTAATTTTTAAAAAGTTTATGATAAGTCAAATCGAAGGATATGTGTTGCATCTAGGAAAAAGTATGCAGCAAGTAATAAATTCAGATTTGACATATATCATAAAAAAATAAAAGCATTAATGATGATGACCCAGACTTGTTATATGATGGTGAATATAATTATTTTTATACTGTATTCTCTGCCTTCTAAATATTCGAGCATGAGATCAATATATTTTCTGAACAAATGATAAAAAGTAGATAAATTTAAGATAGTACAATACTATTTGAGTTACATGTCTGTAATTGGGATATATTTATCAACACTTCATATATTTAGAGTTAGAGTTACATTCCCAAAACGACGAAATTTGGAGAGGGTAAATGTATAACGAATGAAAGATATTCAAATAGTATTTAAAGTAATAACTTGCATAAATAATATATTAATAGTAATAAATTCTTTACATTGAATTTACGACAACAATAGTCATATTACCAGTAATAGTAATTTTTGACAATACATTATATTATATTATCTATAATATTTGAAACATACATTTTACAAACTTCTTTCCAATTAACATAACTGGTGGATTCGTGCAGAGTAAATGAACAAAAAACATTCAAAACAGACACCAAACTGAGTTGCACAATTTAACTCGCAACCAGGGAAAAAACGAAACCCAACCAATCCGGGAAAAGGTCTCGAATTTGGTGTTCCGATTAACTGAATTTGGTGAACAACCACTTCAGCAACACGAACGGCCTCCATCAGGTGACCAACTTTTCTGTAAAAACTTCTCATAACACACAGTCCTTGTCTATATTCACCAGAGCAAATTAAAAAAAGTCCAAGTGACAAAGATGCGTAAATATTAAGAGGAGCAGCCAGAGCTAGCATTTCTAATCCTATTCTTGATGGACCAGTTTGAGCCAGAATACGAAGACCCTCTAAATAGTTTGCGATAATGTTACCAGCACTAACGCAACGACATAGGAATGGTCTGTAAACGGAGGCTTCAATAACAAAATGTGGGGATCTCATAAACTCGTCTAGGTTTGCTTCCCATAGGACTTCATTTTCAAATGCAGCAATGTTTGCCTCTTTACCAGCAACAATAAAGGGACCCAAGTTTCGGAATCCAGAATGCCAAACTCGGCGAATGATATCAGTGAGGATAGGTGTCGGAATAGTCGGCATTCTGAAATTTTAGAGCATATGTTAAACCATAATAAGTAGCTACCATAAATGTTACAATAACAATGTTACCAGAAATAAATATATAGTAATATTAAAGTAATTAAACAAGAATAGTGGTTTGCTGGAGAAACATACCTTAAAACAAAAGGAAGAAAAACTATGTCGGAGAATAACTTGGAACTGTCGAATGCAGAAAATAACTTCATATTTGGAATGTGATGAAAAATTCCATATATAGAAGGTGAAATAAAGTTTAGTAGTTCCATTAATGAGAGAAGATGAAGTGAAACGAAAAGACGCTTGCTACCGTCAATTACCTTTTGTCCACACTAGTAAACATTAGCAGCTGACAATTGACATAAAATGCAATAATAATTAATGTTTCAAATGTAGACAAAATATGATGTATAAGTAAGACTAAATTGTTTTATATTTATTGAGTATATAACCCACAGTTCAAACCGCTGCAAGTGTGGTTACATTACTGTTGCGTAGTTCCATTAATATAAGAAGATGAAGTGAAATGATAAGACATTTGTTAAATGAACTTTAATATTGGCCACAATATTAGACATTAACTTCTGCCAGTTGACATAAAATACAATAATTATTAATGTTTGTGAAATAGTAAAAATAATGATAGAGAATGTATAAGGAAATTGTATTATAGTTATTACGTATATAACCCACCGTTACTTGTATACAATTGACATAAATTATTAAATATATTTGGATACCTATTAAATAGTATAAGACATAACTGAAATGATAAAGATTGCTGATACTATAATAAACAATATATATTTATAACCCAACATGCAACATAATAAAACGATTACGTTTTTAATATTTTACAAAATGAAGTTATATGCTATCAACTACATTTTCTAAGCAGTTGATGCATACAAAAGTAGGATAAAGTTCACATACACATAAACAAATCATCCCGGATATAGGCTGGTTAATATAATACATGATACAAGAAACATCAAATAACCAACAGCAATAGCCCTTCCATCATAGCCAAAGTTGTCATCTGATGTATTCCAAAAACGATTCGCCGGGGAATTATTGATCGCCGAAGGGAACCTAAAAAAACCGTACAAATGTATGATAATCTGTTAAGAAAATTTACCAGTGTTTATTTACTGAAGTCAAAAAAAAAAAAGAAACACTAAATACCTTTATATACATATGCCTTATCGGCCATTTATATAGCTGCTTTGCAAGTCTGACGGTTGTGTCCCGTATTTCCACAACGCTTGCACCGACGAGTTCCAGTTTTCGTGCTTTTTTTCTTCTGTAGCAAAATACAAGATAGAAGGTATATGAATGTGAATGATATATGTCTGATACTAAGAGTATGGCACATATAACATACCTTGAATTCACCAGTTGACCTAATGCGTAGTTTACGTGGTCTTCCAGGTGCTCTATGCGTTTTTGGTGGCTTCAGGACGAAGTTGAAGTCAAGGCACATAATGTTGTAGTTTGTGGGAATTCCTGGAATGGGTCGAATACTTCCACCATATAATGACTTGCAAGTTTCCACAGTGTACATGTCATCCACGAAGCTGGTGAGAGGAACAGAAGCTACGGTAGCAGCGGCAATTGCGTGCGGACACGGGTACTTGAGAAGTTGGAATTCGGAGCAAGTGCATTGTCGATTCATGAGGTCAACGTGAAACAATTGGTTGTTACGAGCAATAATCTCGTATTCCCACATGTTGATAGTAGCCACGCGCATATTAACAGAATCACTGAAATTTTCCTCGAGCTTTTCCATAATAGTGGGAGTCACATCACCTTGTTGACGAGCGTAGGAGGTTCGACGGATAGAAAACCAACTCATAAGTGTTGCCCGGATACTTTCGATCATTGTGACAATTGGATATTCTCTAGCCTCAATTAGAACATTGTTAAGCGATTCTGCGACATTACTAGTCATTATATTGTATCGCTCACCTTCGGAGTATGCACGTGACCAGTGCGGTATTCCAATAGAAAGGAGGTATTCAGCACATCCGGCGTCTATAATCTGAATTTCTTGGAATAATCTAGCAAACTCAACTTTAGCGAACGTTCGAGCAGCCCGATTAACCAATTTTGTAAGCGCAGAGTTTTTGAAAAGGTTGCGGACATTCCGAGTAAGATGAACAATGCAAGAAACGTGTTTCGCCAGTGGATACTCCTGTGTTAAGGTAAAGAATATATAAAATGTAAGAATAACAAATAAAGTATATAAGGAAGATAATTTATTTCTCACAATAACTCAAAGTTGCTAAGACAACAGATAAAGTAACGTTATTAACTGTAATATAAATGAACTAACATACTATATATAACAAAGATAAAGCAATAAAAACAATATTACCTTTTGAATCGCTTTGGAAATGGAAGCGTGTCGATCAGAAACGAAAACAATATCATTTCCATCTGGAATAGCTTCCTTGAGATTTTTGAAAAACCATTGCCATGAAGAGTCATTTTCACCATCAACAACTCCAAAGGCTAACGGAAATATTTGAAGGTTACCATCTTGGGCACTCGCCGTTAGCAAACATCCTTGATATTTCCCAATCAAGTGTGTGCCATCAACAACAATAACTTTCCGTAAATAAAGCCACCCTTGAATTGATGCTTCAAAAGCAAGGAAGAGAGACCTAAAACGTTGATCAGTAGAAACTTCACCCTCCATCTCGAGGTTGCATATTGTGCCGCGATTGAAATGCTTTAGCAAATGGACGTAGAAGGGAAGTAGAGCATAACTTCCTTCTGCAGAACCCTTAGCATTTTCCATGGCCAACTCCCGTGCCCGCCAAGCTTTCCAGTAACTAATGCTGATATTGTATTCAGCAAACAGCAAACGTTGTAGCGCTCTTGGCCGTGGTCCTGAACACTGTCCATTGTACTTTGATTTCACTAGCTCTCCAATCATCGCCGTTGTTGCTTGTCGGTTGATTCTAACACGTTGATCTATGTTGCAACTATGGAAAAGTTTGCCTTACGGATCTGGAACTTTGGAGATTGACCCATCTTTGTAGCGCGCACACGCCAACCACAGTTTCGAACGCTGCATGTAACCAGTAACA
This sequence comes from Isatis tinctoria, assembly GCA_010577795.1. Classification (NCBI taxonomy): domain Eukaryota; kingdom Viridiplantae; phylum Streptophyta; class Magnoliopsida; order Brassicales; family Brassicaceae; genus Isatis; species Isatis tinctoria. Next base: position 31,113 of record VHIU01000259.1, read on the forward strand.
GCGTCCTTGTTGATCGGATGCACCGGAAATTGAAGTTCCTGTTGATCGCATAAACAGCCAGCTTGATCCTGCAGTGGGATTTATTTTTGTAAACTTTGCCAACGAACAACCCATCTCCCTCATAGCGAACCTCGTTTAAGACATTTACGTCTGGGTCTTCATCGTCCGAACCATCATAACTAGCATCATCACTATATGGAGCGGCATCACGATAGAAAATTGAAGCTTGAGCTTCTTCATCAGTATCACGTCGTTCAGCTTCAGATTCATTCCATGCACTTGCGGCAAGCTGTGTAGCAAGTGCAGACATTACTTCGGAGAATTTTTGCCAATAGCTGCTTGATGAGGACGACGCGATATTGTGAACAGAAATACCAGGCAACCCAGTAGAAGTACTGGGAATATATCTTGCAGTTACACGACTAGGTCCAGCAACATCGGCAGGTGGTATATTAGATAAGCATTGAGGCAACACCGGAGAAGTACTGGGAATAGATCTAGCAGTTCCACGACTAGGTCCAGCAACATCGACAGGTTGTGTATTAGATATGAGTTGAGGCAAAACCGATAAGTACCGGGAATATATGTTGCTGTTCCACGACTGGTTCCAGCAACATCCGCAGGTGGTAGAGGAGATCCAAACAGATTACGACAAACTCCTTTGCCTTTTCTTCTCTTTTGTGTGACTTGAGTGAGCTGAGGTGAGTTTGTTGAATTAAAAGCCAATGGTGAAAACATCTCCTGTGATGGAGGCACGATATTCTCTGACCCATTTTTCTTGGCATCTCCATTTGGTGAATCTTCATCATTTAACGCCATGTCATGCCAGTCGCTGAGGTCGAAGTCTTCATCATCCTGTGACGAGTCGGATATGATAATCTCGCTCTCTTGTGATCGTGGGATGGGAACCCTCGAAGAATGATGTACAGTAGACGGGTTGTGTAGTTTGATTGTGACAAATAGTTGCACATCGTTTTCATCTCCGGTCAAACGAAACAGGAGATGAAGATCTTCTGTTGACTGAAGTACGAGAGGCGGAACAGAACGCATTTCCATAATCGTGCCACCATTTGCTAACTGGTATGAAAGCTCCACATTATATTTCTCAAGATTAACTCCACACTTGATGCCCACTTCATCTTCAAGGACTCCAAGAGGTACGTCGGCTGGAACTACCATACGATGGGTAAGTGCGTATGGATTTACAGCGAAATCCCACTGTCCATTGCGAAGTTTCGTCCATTCGCCCCGAACGAGGGAAATATTCTGCATCTGATAAAGCATATGTATCCGTAATTAAAACATTATAAATGATATTTTAACCCAATGACCAGTAATGATGTAATGGTCTTTAAAATATAAAAATAGTATATATGGAAGCTTGCTCATAATAATTTTTTTTTTTCCTATATAATAGAAAAGCTGTATAAAACAAGTTACAGATATCAGTCTATCAAACATATGAGACTATTTATCAAAACATCAGTAACATTGATTATATGATGTGCTTAAATACAGAAAGTAAACTTTATATAGAACAATATAGTAAACTTTTGAACATAAACTAGAATGGGAGAGCCGTACTCAAAGTATCTTCAACACTAATGATGGCTATATGGAGGTTTATTACGGTAATGCATGAATTTATTATCATTGTATATAGCGATTTATCAAGCAGTACAGTGCAAAAAACATTTTCAGATACGAAATCAACGAAAATATGAAAGAAATAATATACGGCAACAATACAACGATTCCACTCATAATACCGATATGAATGAATAAATATCACACAAAGAAATGATAAAATAATACCTTAAAGCTTGGAAATAGAATGTGGTTGGAGGCTTCAATGGAGGATAAACATAAATGATAGAGTATTTATGTCCGAGTATCTGGTTTACGAGCATTAATGGATGATCATTCCATTTATAGCTGGATTTGTGAAGAAGAACCGAAACTAGAGATGATATTCCCGGTTAATTTTTAATAAAATTAAGCTAGCCTTATTAAAGGGATAATCGATGTTTGATTTAGACATGTTCAGAGACGTTGATAAGTGTCATGTCCACCATCTTCTTAAATGAAGATGTTAAGTTTAACATCGATAAGTAACTGTATGAATATATATATATATAAAACACAATTATGGATATATAAACAATAAATAAACAATATTGAAAATGGTGAGTACTCACGAAACGTAAACGATTATTACGGGTTATTGATAAAGATTTTGAATTTTATGAAGATTCTAAAAAATTCATTAATGTCGATGTAATTACGTTAATCAGATTACAAATGCTTATATATGTGAAGTCTGTATGCACATGTAAATTGTATAGTTTATTTATAAATACAAATATATTACTATATATGTTATGATCTGGAAACAAAATTCAAAACACGAAAGAAAACTGCATAGATCACATCAACAAGCCAGAAGAAGATTTGTATACAGATACTGCCGTAAATAAAAGTTCCACGGGCCTTCGGGGAGACAAGAATGACAGATACTGTCAAATCACAATTAAATACATAGCTTGGTAACATTATGTATATGTGGGGGAAAAAGGTGGAGATAAACATTGTTCATACCGGATCATTATCTTATATATATGAGATTAGTTAGAAATCAATTAATCGAACATAGTTACAAACGCATAGTTACGAGAGTAGAAGGGGTTCAACTGTTACTGTGGATATTAAATATTGATACAATTTCGATAACATATGTTATAGTAAAATATTAATATAAAATAAAATACAAAATGTTGGATTGTTGAACACAAGTTAGCAAAAAACTGGTAACTACAAATTTAAACAATAACTTATAGAAAATATGAAACATAATTCTTTAGTAAAGCAAATGTAAAATGTGAACCATACAACAACAACTAAACCATATATGGTATTAGTGAACCCAAGGGTACACTAAACCCTAAACCCTAAACCCTAAACCCTAAACCCTAAACCCTAAACTCTAAACCCTAAACCCTAAATCCTAAAAGCCTAAACCCTAAAATCCTAAAACCCTAGCCCCTACCCCTTGCATTAGTGAACCCAAATGTATCATAAAACCAAACCAAGACAATAATCAGTGAACCCAAGGAGTGGGGTTAATAGCAGTTCGATATGTTTTTCAAAACTGAAATTCATTAACATTAATAAACAAAACGATTACCAGAAATATCAAAAACATTAAAAAATTTCACAACTATAGCAGTACAATATAGAGAAATCAGTATATTTCCCCCAGAATAGTTTCATATCGAACGACCCAAATCGACGAAACCACAGGTTCACCATTGACCGAACCGCATCGGACTTAACCGGATGAAGACCCAATTACTAATATTTCGATTTAAATTAAACCTGATTATGTAACCAGATCCGAATCGTAAAAATCCCCAAATCCATTTCAGATTTTTATTCCAGATTTTCACAGAGAAAGAAGAACCCTAATAAGCTTGTGGATTCGAAAACCCCAGGTCAATACTCGACTCTGTTCGTAATTGATTAAGCTTTCTAAGTCGAAAATGATACCAATTTGTGTATTTTCGTGTTTAATAAAAAATTTCTGGATTTTGTTAACTGAAGGAGAAGATGGCTACTTCAAGTAACTCGACTGGAAACTCAGCTGCAAGAGCACGTAGACTAGCTAGCTCACTAGTCCAGGGAATTCCTGCCAGATGTTGGTGCGAAGCGCAGATGGTGACGAAGACCTCAACCACCGTTGATAATCCTGGTCGGAGATATTTCCGGTGTGGTTATGCTTATCAGCTAAAGGTAAGCTTTTAATGTATATTGAGTTCACACATATATAGCATTTGTAACTGATAATCGGTTTAATTGGGTGAAGCTTAAGAATGATGGCCATGTCTTTCAATGGCTGGATGAAGCGCTTTGCCAAGAAGTTGAAATGTTGAAATTCGAAGTTGGTGTTTTTAGATCGAATGTGATGGAGCATGTTGACACTGCTATTGCAAAAGCTTGGTTCAAAATGAAGAAGGTGATGGCTATAGTCTTTGTTGGATGTATGTTAACTGTGGTTGTTGGAGTTATGGTGAAAGAGAAGGGAGTTTGAGCAAATGGTGATCGATGAATAATGGCAATGATTTAGTGTAGTTGTAAAATGTTTAGTTGTGCTTTTAGTCTTAGTCATGACGATTTGTGTATTGATCTCTGGATCTGTTTACCATGGTTTAAGGTTTGTATTGTAAGGACTTTGTGACCACTATGCTTTCAAAACTGAAAAACCTGTAAACCAACATAAGTAAACATAAAGATAAATACATTATTATTAATAGGAGTTCTATATGGTTTACCAAACAGAAATACATTACCGTTAATAAATACACTTTTTGTCACAAATATCATATTTATATAATATATAACAAAATCTAAACCCTATACAGTATTAGTGAACCCAAGGGTATCCTTAAACCCCGTGGGGTTATTAGTGAACAAAAGGCTATACTAACCCCTAAACCCTTTACCCTAAACCCAAAACCATATAACAAAATCTAAACCCTATAGGGTATTAATGAACCCAAGGGTATCCTTAAACCCAAACCCTAAACCCTAAACCCCAAACCATAAACCATAAACCCTAAACGAAATCTAAACCCTATAGGGTATTAGTGAACCCAAGGGTATCCTTAAACCTAAACCCTAAACCCTAAACCCTAAAACCTAAAACCTAAACCCTAAACGAAATCTAAACCATATAGTGGTATTAGTGAACACAAGGGTATACTCAACCCTAAACCCTAAACCCTAAGCCCTAAACCATAAAAACTAAAAACAAAAATGAACCCTAACTTTCGATTAGTGAACCCAAATGTATCATAAATTATAATAAATAATCAGTGAAAGCAAAGAGTAATGTTTTCGGTAATAGAAACACATATACGAACATAATAAATTAATCTTTTGAACACAGGTATCCTATGTACATTCATCTATTACTAGAATCATTTCAAACTTAAAACATCAATTAAACTAAACCCCGTGGGGTTATTAGTGAACAAAATGCTATACTAACCCCTAAACACTTTACCCTAAACCCTAAACCATATAACAAAATCTAAACCCTATAGGGTATTAGTGAACCCAAGGGTATCCCTAAACCCTAAACCCTAAACCCTAAACCCTAAACGAAATCTAAACCCTATAGGGTATTAGTGAACCCAAGGGTATCCTTAAACCTAAACCCTAGACCCTAAACCCTAAACCCTAAACGAAATCTAAACCATATAGGGGTATAAGTGAACCCACGGGTATACTCAACCGTAAACCCTAAACCCTAAGCCCTAAACCATAAAAACTAAAAGAAAAAATAAACCCTAACTTTCGATTAGTGAACCCAATGTATCATAAATTATAATAAATAATCAGTGAAAGCAAAGAGTAATGTTTTCGGTAATAAAACACATATACCCTAACCCTAATAAATTAAACCCTTGAACAGGTATCCTATGTACATTCATCCCTTCCCAAACCATTTCAAACTTAAAACATCAAAACTAAACCCCGGGGTTATTAGTGAACAAAATGCTATACTAACCCCTAAACCCTAAAACCTAAACCCTAAACATATAACAAAACTCTAAACCCTATAGGTAGTGAACCAATGTATCCTTAAATTATAACCTAAACCCTAAACCACAAACCATAAACCCTAAAACCTAAACAAAATCTAAACCCTAGGGGTATATGAACCCAGTATCCTTAACATAAACCCTAACCTAAACCCTAAACCCTAAACAAAATCTAAACCTATAGGGGTATTAGTGAACCCAGGTTATACTCAACCGTAAACCCTAAACCCTAAACCCTAACCATAAACAAAACAAAAATAAACCCTAACTTTCGATTAGTGAACCCAATGTATCATAAATTATAATAAATATCATGAAAGCCAAGAGTAATGTTTTCGGTAATAGAAACCCACATAACCCTACCCTAAACGAACGAATCTAAACCCTATAGGGTATTAGTGAACCCAAGGGTATCCTTAAACCAACCCCAAACCCTAAACAATAAAACCCTAAACAAAATCTAAACCCTATAGGGGTATTAGTGAACCCAAGGTATACTCAACCCTAAACCCTAAAACCTAAGCCCTAAACCATAAATCCTAAAACAAAAAATAAACCCTAACTTTCGATTAGTGAATCCAAATGTATCATAAATTATAATAAATAATCAGTGAAAGCAAAGAGTAATGTTTTCGGTAATAAACACACATATACGAACATAATAAATAAATCTTTTGAACACAGGTATCCTATGTACATTCATCTATTACTGGAATCATTAAACATAAAACATCAATAAAACTAAACCCCGTGGGGTTATTAGTGAAACAATGCTATACTAACCCCTAAACCCTAACCATATAACAAAATCTAACCCTCTAGGGTATTAGTGAACCCAGGGTACCTTAAACCGAAACCCTAACCCTAAACAACAAACCATAAACCCTAAACCCTGAACAAATCTAAACCTATAGGGTATTAGTGAACCAAGGTAATCCTTAACCTAAACCCTAACCCTAACCCTAAACGAAATCTAAACCCTATAGGGGTATTAGTGAACCAAGGGTATACTCACCCTAAACCCTAAACCTACGCCCTAACCAGAAACAAAACAAAAATAAACCCTAACTTTCGATTAGTGAACCCAAATGTATCATAAATTATAATAATATCAGTGAACCAAGAGTAATGTTTTCGGTAATAGAAACACACCATAAACCCTAAACCCTAAACGAATCTAAACCCTATAGGATATTAGTGAACCCAAGGGTATCCTTAAACCCAAACCCCAAACCCTAAACAATAAAACCCTAAACGAAATCTAAACCCTATAGGGGTATTAGTGAACCCAAGGGTATACTCAACCCTAAACCCTAAAACCTAAGACCTAAACCATAAACCCTAAAACAAAAAATAAACCCTAACTTTCGATTAGTGAACCCAAATGTATCATAAATTATAATAAATAATCAGTGAAAGCAAAGAGTAATGTTTTCGGTAATAGAAACACATATACGAACATAATAAATAAATCTTTTGAACACAGGTATCCTATGTACATTCATCTATTACTGGAATCATAAAACATAAAACATCAATAAAACTAACCCCGTGGGGTTATTAGTAAACAAATGCTATACTAACCAATAAACCCTTTACCCTAAACCCTAAACCATATAACAAAATCTAAACCTCTAGGGATTAGTGAACCCAAGGGTATCCTTAAACCGAAACCCTAAACCCTAAACCACAAACCATAAACCCTAAACCCTAAACGAAATCTAAACCCTATAGGGTATTAGTGAACCCAAGGGTATCCTTAAACCTAAACCCTAAACCCTAAACCCTAAACCTTAAACCTAAAACCTAAACGAAATCTAAACCATATAGGGGTATTAGTGAACCCAAGGGTATACTCAACACTAACCCTAACCCTAAGCCCTAAACCATAAACAAAACAAAAAATAAACCCTAACTTTCGATTAGTGAACCCAAATGTATCATAAATTATAATAATAATCAGTGAAAGCAAGAGTAATTTTTTCGGTAATAGAAACACATATACGAACATAATAAATTAATCTTTTGAACACAAGTATCATATGTACATTCATCTATTACTGGAATCATTTCAAACTTAAAACATCAATAATCTAAACCCCGTGGGGTTATTAGTGAACAAAAGGCTATACTAAACCCTAAACACTAAACCCTTTACCCTAAACCATATAACAAAATCTAAACCCTATAGGGTATTAGTGAACCCAAGGGTATCCTTAAACCCAAACCCTAAACCCTAAAACCCAAACCATAAACCCTAAACCCTCACTGAAACAAAAACTAAACCCTAACCTTCGATTAGTGAACCAAGTGTATCATAAACAATAAAACATAACCAGTGAACCGAAGAGTAATGTTACTATCAGTTTGAATTGTATTTTGAATAACATACATTGACATAAATCCATTTAATTGTGAACCAAACTCTGAAATGTATATAATAGCTAGCAACCATAAAGCATATAAATAAAAACTAAACCGAAGAGTATTAGTGAACCCAGGGTATACTCAACCCTAACCCTAAACCCTGAGCCCTAAACCATAACACTAAAACAAAAAATAAACCCTAACTTTCGATTAGTGAACCCAAATGTATCATAAATTATAATAAATAATCAGTGAAAGCAAAGAGTAATGTTTTCGGTAATAGAAACACATATACGAACATAATAAATTAATCTTTTGAACACAGGTATACTATGTACATTCATCTATTACTGGAATCATAAAAACATAAACATCAATAAATCAAAACCCCGTGGGGTTATTAGTGAACAAAAGGCTATACTAACCCCTAAACCCTTTACCCTAAACCCTAAACCATATAACAATCTAAACCCTATAGGGTATTAGTGAACCCAAGGGTATCCTTAAACCCAAACCGTAAACCCTAAACCCCAAACCATAACCTAAAACCGAAATATAATATAAACCTTAACCCCTAAACCCTATAATCTAAACCCTAAACTCTAAGGCAAAAAATAAACATTGATATAGTATAACCGTAACCATAAACAAAACATTGATATAGTATAACCATAATCAATTAAGCTATCGTTATAGAAAAATAAATATTTCATATGAATAGTCAAGGAAAAAGACATGAAACAGTACAATACCATCTTTAATAAATGTGTCATACCGAATATTGAATGGAAAAGACATAACCATAAATTGCGATGGAAATTTAAAATCAAGTCCGTCGGAAATTGACATGAAACAGAACAGTACCATCTTTACTATATTACATGATATCACATATAACGCTAATTTCCCTAAAAAGCACGCTTAACAAGAGTATAATAGGTTGACACAATATAGTTACGCGCGCCTGTCGGATCTGTTCATCTGAGATGTTGAATGCGACCTGTACCCCGTTATCAGCATGAAGTTCCATAAACAGGAGGAAAAGATAGCACTGTCAGCTGGTATTCTCGATTCCTGCAGGTTAGGAATAAGAACAAGAGAGAATGGTTAAGTGACATGCTCTTCATCATGTTGTTCACAGCCCCAGCCCTAATTAAGTATGGTAGTATGGTGGTAAGAGGATGGAACTCCGCAATAAACGACTCCCTGGTTCCGAATTGAGATAGCAGTCCAAAACCACGACTTGCTGGCCGGTAAGGTTGACGTAGATGCCAACCCAATGATGGCTAAATAGTAACATGGGGAAATACAGAGAGGATATATCCCGGACCCATTCCTTCGATGTGGGTGGTTGTAATTAGGGATATACGAAAGGAGGGAACGTGGAAACGCAAATGATCGCCTTGACTTGGTACGTGAATTGAACGAACCACTGATCTGGGATATAGCAGAAGCAAAGGCATTGTCCAAGAAATCAGCAGTACGATCGTCGTGCGTTAGACGTCGGGTGGAAATGTACTTCGAAAGGCATGCCATTTCCTTAAAATAAATAGAATAATGTTAATGAATATAGTAGTATTACTAGCAATGTATGGTCATAATTTAATTTTACCATTGGTTCAACAGGGATTTGCCTTCCAAATGGATATAGAATTTTTTTCGTCAAGAACCAAACCATTGTCAACGACATTAACCCTGATATTGTAAACCTTGATTAAATATTACTATAATTTATATGTTAACAGAAATGTATATGAAGAGAGTCAGTTACTTGGGTTTTTGGAATACGCGAATTAAGTTTTGGATTTTCTCGAGTTCAACGGCATCGAAAGGAGTGAACGGGTACATATAACGATTGGCTGGTGGGCGGATGGGACGGGTACAGGAGAGGTGTAGGGAGTGCTATTTTACAGTCCATCTTCATTGAACGGGAACCACTGAATCCGTCTCCCAATTGGAGTTCAATATTACGCAGAAACGATGCTGTTTTCCGTATTCCCAGTATACGTTCAGACTGAGACAGACCACAATCAAAACTTATCTGCGAACACGGAAATAACAGAGTGTAACAAACATCATATGTTAATATATAATTTTATGATTAAAGAGCAAAAGTTTATAAGTTCCACCAATGTGATATATTGTAAACGAAGACAACCAAAAGTATTCAATATCCCATAATTTTTAAAAAGTTCCCAGCTAAAGTTTAATGGTGCGGATAATAGCTAAAAGGCCGAAACGAAAAGTAATTAAGTTGTTGAATTTACAGTCGTAATGGGGTCCACTTCGACTGCTTCATCCGCATGAATGTTCTGCAAAACGTATTTACATCACAATCAGCGTGTTTGAACCATTAAATAATGGAGTTATGGACAAATTCTTTTCATTTATTTAGTAATGAAATTAATTTACCTGCTCGGGCACTTGTGTATGTGGCTTATAATGGACATGATCAGTTTGTTGTTTTACAAAGCAACAAACCCTGCAGCAAACGACGGAGTATGAGTACAATGATTTCTCCATGAGTAATAAATGTTATGAGTCGTATTATTACATTTGAAGTCGCAAGAATTATTTCCGGAAGTGGCTCCTCAGTAACCAAGCCATGGAAGTATCCTCACCCGAGCTATCTAGGACCTGAAAAAAAATAAGTTTTTTAAAAAAAAATTAATACTATTACCAGTGAATACTGATAGGTTATAGAAATAAAGAATGTTACCTTAGTTATATCACGAGAACATTCGGAGGATGGTTCAGTGGACAGGGGAGTTGCTTTCAGAGGTATCACATCCTTCACAAACAATATGATATAGCAACTAATAAATAATTGTTATAAATTTAAGAAGATAAATACTAATACAAGGAAGGTACACGCACAATAGAGGTGGTAGATGCAGAAGCAACTGGAGTACAAATATAAGAAGTCTGTGTATAAGGAAGTCTAACAAAAGATCCACCTAGATAATAAACATGAGATATCAACTGAAATAACAATTCTTATAAGAAATTACTTAAATAAATAAATTTATGACTACCTACGATTAGCAATTAATGGAATACATGCATAAGTATTACCTCGTCGTCTGTCGTCCTTATATCAGCTGGTATTGTGTCCTCATGCATAACGGCATTATTAGCAGAATCATGTATAACAATAGCTTTGTCATTGACAGTTCCATTGTCCTAATATAGAAAGGCAAAGTGAGTTCCGCAAGTAAAAGTAATGGCGAATAAAGTAAATAATATATTTTGGTGATAAAATGAGAGAAATTGTAATAATACTGGGACGTTAAGCAGGGATGCAGCGGGTTTGACCGAGCAGCATCCACCGGAACGTTATCATTGGATAAGGCTTTATCACGCCGGGTCCTCTTCGACGTATCCACAACCTGTGTAAATAAAGTGGATGGATTAATAAAATAATACAAAGTTTTAAAAGATGAAATAATTTGTTTTCCAAAATAGGAAATATGAAGTGCTGAAAAGAATAATAGATCAGTGTTACCGTGTTCTCCATAACATCTGGCGCATCATGGACCAGTTCCTGATCGACCTGACGAAAGCAGCAAAACATGCAAAGCACAGTGAGTATAAATGTCAATATCATTAACACCATTTACTTCTTTATAAAGAATAAATCTAAAGATCCAACTGTTGGATAAAACTCACGGATGAAAAATATGTGTCATGAAGATTTCCTAAAACGTTTTCGATAGTTACGGTAACGTCGTCCGATGACTGAAAATAATAGTGTAAAGAGCAACAAAAATACATATCTGTCTACAACATAAAATGAGCAAGGACTCATGTGTCAATACCTCGGTCGAATAAGGGATTGGATTTGGATCTTCACTGCTGTTAAGAGGAAGGACAGGCGACTGCAATAAAGGAACAAAATAGAAGATTACAGTTAGTATTTATATGAAAAGCAACAAATAATTTTAAGGCTTATACACTGACTTTGGAAGACGTGATCCAGTCTCAATATGGGGAGCAGCTGCTATCTTTCTAGGTAAAACCTTCGGTTTCTATAAAATAAGATTATAAGTGATTATATATTTATGTATCTATTTATTATTACTACTTATAGAATAACTAAAATAATGAAAGAATTACATACGATCTTATTGGATGAAGTCGAAGGGGGTGATGAACTCATATTCTTTGCAACACTACGAGTTAGACGACGCGTCACTCCCCCACCAGCGGGCCTTTCGCTGCAGGTTCCTTGCCCTTCCTCCGTTCAGTAGGTAACACAACCGGTAAAGCAGATTGCGGGGGAGAAATGTTGGAAACAACATGGCGCAAAAATAATTTCTCTCATTTCCTCGAACCTTTCTTCATGACGAGTCTCCCACTGGGCCTCCAATCAGAAATAGACACAGTTATGTGTGTCTTTATATCTCTGGCAACGGCAACAATGGTTTTTTCTATTTCCTTCTGAGAAACGCCGGCAGAGAAAGACGAAGACACTTTGTGACCTGGCTCATCAATATGATATGGCTGGGGACGACTCTTGTGTGTCTTGTGACGAGATACTATGGGGACTTCTTTTTGTGCTTCACCGGCGCCGCACAGGAACTATCGTCAGAGTCAGATGACGCAGAAGAGGATGAGAGTGAAATTTGTGGCCTCTTGCGCTTGCGATATGTGTCGCAAGTGTCATCGTCGTCAGACGAAGTCGAGTGAGAACTTTCTTTATGGTGGACTTACAAGATGCCTTCCTACTCTTCGATGGCTTCCGTTTGTTACCCTTGCCATCGGGTGCGTTTTTTTTCCTGTTTAACTTTCCTAGCCCATCTCCCCACATATCCTCTTCAAACTCGTGATCAGCGTCAATCAATTGAACCAGGTATCGGACCTTTTTATCAACGACCTCTTCGTACTCAGCAGGAGGATCATAACCGTCTGGGACATCTCCATCATCATTGAAATGACGTCAACCTACATATTTATAACTTGTTACTATCGAAATATTACCAGTAGTTGTTAGGAGCTTATATAAATGTATCATAAAATATTTTATATTGATACTTAAGGTTTAATATATTACACGTCAATATAAATTTCTGTGTTAATATATGCATCCATGTAGATATGTAACTGCACAGTTGGGTATATCAGGGGTTAAGTAAAGGTAAATAAAGTACAGATTTATAAAATTACCTCAACTTCATCTTCCAGTTCCTTAATTTGATGTAGCCGGAGGCATAGAGAAGCTTGTGGCACGTTCGCTGCGTTCTCACCATCGAGGTCTACAGGCTCAACCAGAGTACCAGGTATCGATGGAACAGCCATGAATGCAACAATTTGAAGGGGAAGAAGAAATCCTTGCAGTGCTAGTCTCTGTTTCCTGTCCAGGTACTTGATTTTTTTAAGTATAGATTTGATGGTGAGGCTGAAAGAAACGGTACCCCATGGATAGTCGAGAAACTCATCAATGTCCTTGACGAGCTCCACACTCTCTTCGGTGATAAGAGTTTCATGGGACTTGGCACATAAGAAACAATCAGCAAGGAATAAGGCAACATAGCGAAGCCTCATATCCGGATCTGTGATTCTTCCACTGTTAAGAGTCTTGACCATCCATGTAACGGAGACAGATTTCTGGCCTGGGAACATCGTATCCCAATACAGACATTTTGACTTCCCCTTTATGGGCTTTGGTGGCAAGGCAGTACACTTAAGACCCGTAGCTATGGCATATTCACGGATGGAAAAACGCCAAGGCTTGCCCGCGAATATAACCACAGCTGGTGTTGTTCTTGGGTACTAAGCATCCTGGAGAGTAGGAAATGGACGAGCGTACCTGAGAATGTATACATCTGGGGGAAGTCGAATAATCTGCCAAACTGAGAAGCCTGCAACTTTTCGAGTTGAGGTCCATCGAGCCACTCTAAAACTTTTTCAATCCAGAAGAGTTTGTTGTATGGCAAGACTTTTAGATTCTTTCCATCAAAAGACTTCGAAATATACGGGGGGCAAACGTTTATCCGCCATTGTCCTGCTATGTACAAAAAATTAACAATTATATTAGTCATTAATAGTATGTACAGCACAAAGTAGAGAGCTTAAGGAACAGAAACGAATAACAGGGTGATGGTAATATGATTTATATACGGTTACATAACAGATCAATCCAAATATGGCAACGGTAACATGAAACTGGTGTTCATATGACTTGATTAAAACAAACCAAATAACAATTATCATCAAGTGAATGATGAACAATGTCCCAAAGGAGTGAGACGAATAACATAGAGATCTTAATGAACACCAACGAATAACAGGTGAATGTAATATGATTTATTTCCCGCTAGATAACATATCAATGCACATAAGTCAATAGTAACGGCAAATATTGACTTGTCAATAAGAAGAATAAAAGTGGAAGGGTTTGATGAACAACGCATGCAAGAAACGATAACCCGAAAAATTAAATACCGGAGCCACAGGCAACAATAACAGAGTGACGGTGAGAAGTGCTTTACTAAAGAATATACAACTGTTTAAAAGGACAGCGGATTATAAGCAAATACGAACCGGTGACATAACCGATGAAATCGAAGAATAGCAAACCCTAAATCATGTTAAATGAACTAGTAATCGTATAATCTATTGATATTAGTCAGTACCCAAACTAATTAAAGCGAAACAAGTAAAATACTTCCGATAATCTAGATGGAAGGCGAAGAGATTTTGAGAACAACTATGAGAGAGAGTGAAGGAAAAAGGTAACCTCCGGATGAACCTATCTGTGAAGCCGAGTAACTGAATAGAGAGTAATCTGCGAGTAAGGAGAAAGATTTAATGGGAACGAACATAGTTTGTGGTTACGGAAGAGAGAATAGATGGGAAATCGCCGGTGGTGTTGAAGAAGATGAACAGTTAAGAAGAGAGAAGACGGTGTTACACCTTTTGATAAAAAAACGCGACGCTTGATATGAAAACTGATCGGACTAGCCTCGAGATAGTAGTAAAATGTTGTCAGATACGTAATGCCATTAATCGATATAGCGAGGGTGTAATCGTAATACAACGGAGGAAATTCACAAAAATTATGTTGTTTGAAGGGGGATTTTAATCAAATAAACCTATAGTCAAAGGCTATTTTCCCTTATTCCCCTATTTTATAACCCGATAAATACAAGCACAATTTTATCTTGGGGAATAAAATTGTGCTTGTATTTATCGGGTTATAAAATAGGGGAATAAGGGAAAATAGCCTTTGACTATAGGTTTATTTGATTAAAATCCCCCTTTTCAAACAACATAATTTTTGTGAATTTCCTCCCGTTGTATTACGATTACACCCTCGCTATATCGATTAATGGCATTACGTATCTGACAACATTTTACTACTATCTCGAGGCTAGTCCGATCATTTTCATATCAAGCGTCGCGTCTTTTTTCAAAGGTGTAACACCGTCTTCTCTTCTTAACTGTTCATCTTCTTCAACACCACCAGCGATTTCCCATCTATTCTCTCTTCCGTAACCACAAACTATGTTCGTTTCCCATTAAATCTTTCTCCTTACTCGCAGATTACTCTCTATTCAGTTACTCGGCTTCACAGATAGTTTCATCCGGAGGTTACTTCTTCCTTCCACTCTCTCTCTAGTTGTTCTCAAAATCTCTTCGCCTTCCATCTAGATTATCGGAAGTATTTTACTTGTTTCGCTTAATTAGTTTGGGTACTGACTAATATCAATAGATTATACGATTACTATTCATTTACATGATTTAGGGTTTGCTATTCTTCGATTTCATCGGTTATGTCACCGGTTCGTATTTGCTTATAATCCGCTGTCCTTTTTAAATAGTTGTATATTCTTTAGTAAAGCACTTCTCACCGTCACTCTGTTATTGTTGCCTGTGGCTCCGGTATTTAATTTTTCGGGTTATCGTTTCTGCATGCGTTGTTCATCAAACCCTTCCACTTTTATTCTTCTTATTGACAAGTCAATAGTTGCCGTTACTATTGACTTATGTGCATTGATATGTTATCTAGCCGGGAAATAAATCATATTACATTCACCCTGTTATTCGTTGGTGTTCATTAAGATCTCTATGTTATTCGTCTCACTCCTTTGGACATTGTTCATCATTCACTTGATGATAATTGTTTTATTTGTTTTGTTTTAATCAAGTCATATGAACACCAGTTTCATGTTACCGTTGCCATATTTGGATTGATCTGTTATAATAACCGGTATATAAATCATATTACCATCACCCTGTTATTCGTTTCTGTTCCTTAAGCTCTCTACTTTGTGCTGTTACATACTATTAATGACTAATATAATTGTTAATTTTTTGTTACATAGCAGGACAATGGCGGATAAACGTTTCCCCCCCCCCGTATATTTCGAAGTCTTTTGATGGAAAGAATCTAAAAGTCTTGCCATACAACAAACTCTTCTGGATTGAAAAAGTTTTAGAGTGGCTCGATGGACCTCAACTCGAAAAGTTGCAGGCTTCTCAGTTTGGCAGATTATTCGACTTCCCCCAGATGTATACATTCTCAGGTACGCTCGTCCATTTCCTACTCTCCAGGATGCTTAGTACCCAAGAACAACACCAGCTGTGGTTTATATTCGCGGGCAAGCCTTGGCGTTTTTCCATCCGTGAATATGCCATAGCTACGGGTCTTAAGTGTACTGCCTTGCCACCAAAGCCCATAAAGGGAAGTCAAAATGTCTGTATTGGATACGATGTTCCCAGGCCAGAAATCTGTCTCCGTTACATGGATGGTCAAGACTCTTAACAGTGGAAGAATCACAGATCCGGATATGAGGCTTCGCTATGTTGCCTTATTCCTTGCTGATTGTTTCTTATGTGCCAAGTCCCATGAAACTCTTATCACCGAAGAGAGTGTGGAGATCGTCAAGGACATTGATGAGTTTCTCGACTATCCATGGGGTACCGTTTCTTTCAGCCTCACCATCAAATCTATACTTAAAAAAATCAAGTACCTGGACAGGAAACAGACACTAGCACTGCAAGGATTTCTTCTTCCCCTTCAAATTGTTGCATTCATGGCTGTTCCATCGATACCTGGTACTCTGGTTGAGCCTGGAGACCTCGATGGTGAGAACGCAGCGAACGTGCCACAAGCTTCTCTATGCCTCCGACTACATAAAATAAGGAACTGGAAGATGAAGTTGAGGTATTTTATAAATCTGTACTTTATTTACCTTTACTTAACCCCTGATATACCCAACTGTGCAGTTACATATCTACATGGATGCATATATTAACACAGAAATTTATATTGACGTGTTAATATATTAAACCTTAAGTATCAATATAAAATATTTTATGATACATTTATATAAGCTCCTAACAACTACTGGTAATATTTCGATAGTAACAAGTTATAAATATGTAGGTTGACGTCATTTCAATGATTGATGGAGATGTCCCAGACGGTTATGATCCTCCTGCTGAGTACGAAGAGGTCGTTGATAAAAGGTCCGATACCTGGTTCAATTGATTGACGCTGATCACGAGTTTGAAGAGGATATGTGGGAGATGGGCTTAGGAAAGTTAAACAGGAAAAAACGCACCCGATGGCAAGGGTAACAAACGGAAGCCATCGAAGAGTAGGAAGGCATCTTGTAAGTCCACCCATAAAGAAAGTTCTCACTCGACTTCGTCTGACGACGATGACACTTGCGACACATATCGCAAGCGCAAGAGGCCACAAATTTCACTCTCCTCCTCTTCTGCGTCATCTGACTCTGACGATAGTTCCTGTGCGGCGCCGGTGAAGCACAAAAGAAGTCCCCTATAGTATCTCGTCACAAGACACACAGAGTCGTCCCCAGCCATTATCTCATATTGATGAGCCAGGTCACAAAGTGTCTTCGTCTTTCTCTGCCGGCGTTTCTCAGAAGGAAATAGAAAAAACCATTGTTGCCGTTGCCAGAGATATAAAGACACACATAACTGTGTCTATTTCTGATTTGGAGGCCCAGTGGGAGACTCGTCATGAAGAAAGGTTCGAGAAATGGAGAAATTATTTTTGCGCCATGTTTTTCCAACATTTCTCCCCCGCAATCTGCTTTACCGGTTGTGTTACCTACTGAATGGAGGAAGGGCAAGGAACCTGCAGCGAAAGGCCCGCTGGTGGGGGAGTGACGCGTCGTCTAACTCGTAGTGTTGCAAAGAATATGAGTTCATCACCCCCTTCGACTTCATCCAATAAGATCGTATGTAATTCTTTCATTATTTTAGTTATTTCTATAAGTAGTAATAATAAATAGATACATAAATATATAATCACTTATAATCTTATTTTATAGAAACCGAAGGTTTTACCTAGAAAGATAGCGGCTGCTCCCCATATTGAGACTGGATCACCGTCTTCCAAAGTCAGTGTATAAGCCTTAAATTATTTGTTGCTTTTCATATAAATACTAACTGTCTAATCTTCTATTTTTGTTCCTTTATTGCAGTCGCCTGTCCTTCCTCTTAACAGCAGTGAAGATCCAATCCAATCCCTTATTCGACCGAGGTATTGACACATGAGTCCTTGCTCATTTTATGTTGTAGACAGATATGTATTTTTGTTTCTCTTTACACTATTATTTTCAGTCATCGGACGACGTTACCGTAACTATCGAAAACGTTTTAGGAAATCTTCATGACACATATTTTTCATCCGTGAGTTTTATCCAACAGTTGGATCTTTAGATTTATTCTTTATAAAGAAGTAAATGTGTTAATGATATTGACATTTATACTCACTGTGCTTTGCATGTTTTGCCTGCTTTCGTCAGGTCGATCAGGAACTGGTCCATGATGCGCCAGATGTTATGGAGAACACGGTAACACTGATCTATTATTCTTTCAGCACTTCATATTTCCTATTTTTGGAAAACAAATTATTTCATCTTTTTAAAACTTTGTATTATTTCTATTAATCCATCCACTTTATTTATACAGGTTGTGGATACGTCGAAGAGGACCCGGCGTGATAAAGCCTTATCCAATGATAACGTTCCGGTGGATGCTGCTCCGGTCAAACCCGCTGCATCCCTGCTTAACGTCCCAGTATTATTACAATTTCTCTTCATTCTTATATCACCAAAATATATTATTTACTTTATTCGCCATTACTTTTACTTGCGGAACTCACTTTGCCTTTCTATATTAGGACAATGGAACTGTCAATGACAAAGCTATTGTTATACATGCTTCTGCTAATAATGCCGTTATGCATGAGGACACAATACCAGCTGATATAAGGACGACAGACGACGAGGTAATACTTATGCATGCATTCCATTAATTGCTAATCGTAGGTAGTCATAAATTTATTTATTTAAGTAATTTCTTATAAGAATTGTTATTTCAGTTGATATCTCAATGTTTATTATCTAGGTGATCTTTTGTTAGACTTCCCTTACACAGACTTCTTATATTTGTACTCCAGTTGCTTCTGCATCTGCACCCTCTATTGCGTGTACCTTCCTTGTATTAGTATTCCTATCTTCTTAATTTATAACAATTATTTATTAGTTGCTATATCATATTGTTTGTGAAGGATGTGATACCTCTGAAAGCAACTCCCCTGTCCACTGAACCATCCTCCGAATGTTCTCGTGATATAACTAAGGTAACATTCTTTTATTTCTATAACCTATCAGTATTCACTGGTAATAGTATTAACTTTTTTTTTTAAACTTATTTTTTTTTCAGGTCCTAGATAGCTCGGGTGAGGATACTTCCATGGCTTTGGTTACTGAGGAGCCACTTCCGGAAATAATTCTTGCGACTTCAAATGTAATAATACGACTCATAACATTTATTTACTCATGGAGAAATCATTGTACTCATACTCCGTCGTTTTGCTGCAGGGTTTGTTGCTTTGTAAAAACAACAACTGATCATGTCCATTATAAGCCCATACACAAGTGCCCGAGCAGGTAAATTTAATTTCATTACTAGATAAATGAAAAGAATTTGTCCATACTCCATTTATTTAATGGTTCAAACACGCTGATTGTGATGTAAATACGTTTTGCAGAACATTCATGCGGATGAAGCAGTCGAAGTGGACCCCATTACGACTGTAAATTCAACAACTTAATTACTTTTCGTTTCGGCCTTTTAGCTATTACCCGCACCATTAAACTTTAGCTGGGAACTTTTTAAAAATTATGGGATATTGAATACTTTTGGTTGTCTTCGTTTACAATATGTCACATTGGTGGAACTTATAAACTTTTGCTCTTTAATCATAAAATTATATTATTAACATATGATGTTTGTTACACTCTGTTATTTCCGTGTTCGCAGATAAGTTTTGATTGTGGTCTGTCTCAGTCTGAACGTATACTGGAATACGAAAACACATCGTTTCTGCGTAATATTGAACTCCAATGGGAGACGATTCAGTGTTCCCGTTCAATGAAGATGGACTGTAAAATTAGCACTCCCTACACCTCTCCTGTACCCGTCCCATCCGCCCACCAGCCAATCGTTAATATGTACCCGTTCACTCCTTTCGATGCCGTTGAACTCGAGAAAATCCAAAACTTAATTCGCGTCTTCCCAAAACCCAAGTAACTGACTCTCTTCATATATTTCTGTTAATATATAATTAATAGTAATATTTAATCAAGGTTTACAATATCAGGGTTAATGTCGTTGACAATGGTTTGGTTCTTGACGAAAAAAATTCTATATCCATTTGGAAGGCAAATCCCCTGTTGAACCAATGGTAAAATTAAATTATGACCATACATTGCTAGTAATACTACTATATTCATTAACATTATTCTATTTATTTTTAAGGAAATGGCATGCCTTTCGAAGTACATTTCCACCCGACGTCTAACGCACGACGATCGTACTGCTGATTTCTTGGACAATGCCTTTGCTTCTGCTATATCAGATCAGTGGTTCGTTCAATTCACGTACCAAGTCAAGGCGATCATTTGCGTTTCCACGTTCCCTCCTTTCGTATATCCCTAATTCTACAACTCACCCACATCGTAAGGAATGGGTCCGGGATATATCCTCTCTGTATTTCCCCATGTTACTATTTAGCCATCATTGGGTTGGCATCTACGTCAACCTTACCGGCCAGCAAGTCGTGGTTTTGGACTGCTATCCTCAATTCGGAACCAGGGAGTCGTTTATTGCGGAGTTCCATCCTCTTACCACCATACTACCATACTTAATTAGGGCTGGGGCTGTGAACAACATGATGAAGAGCATGTCACTTAAACCGTTCTCTCTTGTTCTTATTCCTAACCTGCAGGAATCGAGAATACCACTGACAGTGCTATTCTTTCCCTCCTGTTTATGGAACTTCATGCTGATAACCGGGTACAGGTCGCATTCAACATCTCAGATGAACAGATCCAACAGCGCGCGTTAACTATATTGTGTCAACCTATTATACTCTTGTTAAGCGTGCTTTTTAGGGAATTAGCGTTATATGTGATATCATGTAATATAGTAAAGATGGTACTGTTCTGTTTCATGTCAATTTCCGACGGACTTGATTGTTAAATTTCCATCGCAATTTATGGTTATGTCTTTTTCCATTCAATATTCGTATGACACATTATTAAAGATGGTATTGTACTGTTTCATGTCTTTTTTCCTTGACTATTCATTATGAAATATTTATTTTTCTATAACGATAGCTTAATTTGATTTATGGTTATACTATATCAATGTTTTGTTTATGGTTTACGGTTATACTATATCAATGTTTATTTTTGCCTTAGAGTTTAGGGTTTAGATTATAGGGTTTAGGGGTTAAGGTTTATATTATATTTCGGTTTTAGGTTTATGGTTTGGGGTTTAGGTTTACGGTTTGGGTTTAAGGATACCCTTGGGTTCACTAATACCCTATAGGGTTTAGATTTTGTTATATGGTTTAGGGTTTAGGGTAAAGGGTTTAGGGGTTAGTATAGCCTTTTGTTCACTAATAACCCCACGGGGTTTTTGATTTATTGATGTTTTATGTTTTTAATGATTCCAGTAATAGATGAATGTACATAGTATACCTGTGTTCAAAAGATTAATTTATTATGTTCGTATATGTGTTTCTATTACCGAAAACATTACTCTTTGCTTTCACTGATTATTTATTATATATTTATGATACATTGGGTTCACTAATCGAAAGTTAGGGTTTATTTTTTGTTTTAGTGTTTATGGTTTAGGGCTCAGGGTTTAGGGTTTAGGGTTGAGTATACCCTTGGGTTCACTAATACTCTTCGGTTTAGTTTTTTATTTATATCTTTATGGTTGCTAGCTATTTATATACATTTCAGAGTTTGGTTCACAATTAAATGGATTTATGTCAATGTATGTTATTCAAATACAATTCAAACTGATAGTAACATTACTCTTCGGTTCACTGGTTATGTTTTATTGTTTATGATACACTTGGTTCACTAATCGAAGGTTAGGGTTTAGTTTTTGTTTCAGTGAGGTTTAGGGTTTATGGTTTGGGTTTTAGGGTTTAGGGTTTGGGTTTAAGGATACCCTTGGGTTCACTAATACCCTATAGGGTTTAGATTTTGTTATATGGTTTAGGGTAAAGGGTTTAGTGTTTAGGGTTTAGTATAGCCTTTTGTTCACTAATAACCCCACGGGGTTTAGATTTATTGATGTTTTAAGTTTGAAATGATTCCAGTAATAGATGAATGTACATATGATACCTGTGTTCAAAAGATTATTTATTATGTTCGTATATTGTTTCTATTACCGAAAACATTACTCTTTGCTTTCACTGATTATTTATTATAATTTATGATACATTTGGGTTCACTAATCGAAAGTTAGGTTTATTTTTTGTTTTAGTTTTTATGGTTTAGGGCTTAGGGTTTAGGGTTTAGTGTTGAGTATACCCTTGGGTTCACTAATACCCCTATATGGTTTAGATTTCGTTTAGGGTTTAGGGTTTAAGGTTTAGGGTTTAGGGTTTAGGGTTTAGGTTTAAGGATACCCTTGGGTTCACTAATACCCTATAGGGTTTAGATTTCGTTTAGGGTTTAGGGTTTATGGTTTGTGGTTTAGGGTTTAGGGTTTCGGTTTAAGGATACCCTTGGGTTCACTAATCCCCTAGAGGGTTTAGATTTTGTTATATGGTTTAGGGTTTAGGGTAAAGGGTTTATTGGTTAGTATAGCATTTTGTTTACTAATAACCCCACGGGGTTTAGTTTTATTGATGTTTTATGTTTTTAATGATTCCAGTAATAGATGAATGTACATAGGATACCTGTGTTCAAAAGATTTATTTATTATGTTCGTATATGTGTTTCTATTACCGAAAACATTACTCTTTGCTTTCACTGATTATTTATTATAATTTATGATACATTTGGGTTCACTAATCGAAAGTTAGGGTTTATTTTTTGTTTTAGGGTTTATGGTTTAGGTCTTAGGTTTTAGGGTTTAGGGTTGAGTATACCCTTGGGTTCACTAATACCCCTATAGGGTTTAGATTTCGTTTAGGGTTTTTATTGTTTAGGGTTTGGGGTTTGGGTTTAAGGATACCCTTGGGTTCACTAATACCCTATAGGGTTTAGATTTCATTTAGGGTTTAGGGTTTATGGTTTGTGGTTTAGGGTTTAGGGTTTCGGTTTAAGGATACCCTTGGGTTCACTAATACCCTAGAGGGTTTAGATTTTGTTATATGGTTTAGGGTTTAGGGTAAAGGGTTTAGGGGTTAGTATAGCATTTTGTTTACTAATAACCCCACGGGGTTTAGTTTTATTGATGTTTTATGTTTTTAATGATTCCAGTAATAGATGAATGTACATATATACCTGTGTTCAAAAGATTTATTTATTATGTTCGTATATGTGTTCTATTACCGAAAACATTACTCTTTGCTTTCACTGATTATTTTTTATAATTTATGATACATTTGGGTTCACTAATCGAAAGTTAGGGTTTATTTTTTTTTTAGGGTTTATGGTTTAGGTCTTAGGTTTTAGGGTTTAGGGTTGAGTATACCCTTGGGTTCACTAATACCCCTATAGGGTTAGATTCGTTTAGGGTTTTTATTGTTTAGGGTTTGGGGTTTGGGTTTAAGGATACCCTTGGGTTCACTAATACCCTATAGGGTTTAGATTTCGTTTAGGGTTTAGGGTTTATGTGTGTTTCTATTACCGAAAACATTACTCTTTGCTTTCACTGATTATTTATTATAATTTATGATACATTTGGGTTCACTAATCGAAAGTTAGGGTTTATTTTTTGTTTTAGTTTTTCTGGTTTAGGGCTTAGGGTTTAGGGTTTAGGGTTGAGTATACCTTGGGTTCACTAATACCCCTATAGGGTTTAGATTTCGTTTAGTGTTTAGGTTTTAGGGTTTAGGGTTTAGGTTTAAGGATACCCTTGGTTCACTAATACCCTATAGGGTTTAGATTTCGTTTAGGGTTTAGGGTTTATGGTTTGTTGTTTAGGGTTTAGGGTTTCGGTTAAGGATACCCTTGGGTTCACTAATACCCTAGAGGGTTTAGATTTTGTTTATGGTTTAGGGTTTAGGGTAAAGGGTTTAGGGGTTAGTATAGCATTTTGTTCACTAATAACCCCACGGGGTTTAGTTTTATTGATGTTTTATGTTTTTAATGATTCCAGTAATAGATGAATGTACATAGGATACCTGTGTTCAAAAGATTAATTTATTATGTTCGTATATGTGTTTTTATTACCGAAAACATTACTCTTTGCTTTCACTGATTATTTATTATAATTTATGATACATTTGGATTCACTAATCGAAAGTTAGGGTTTATTTTTTGTTTTAGGATTTATGGTTTAGGGCTTAGGTTTTAGGGTTTAGGGTTGAGTATACCCTTGGGTTCACTACCCCTATAGGGTTTAGATTTTGTTTAGGGTTTTTATTGTTTAGGGTTTGGGGTTTGGGTTTAAGGATACCCTTGGGTTCACTAATACCCTATAGGGTTTAGATTCGTTTAGGGTTTAGGGTTTATGTGTGTTTCTATTACCGAAAACATTACTCTTTGCTTTCACTGATTATTTATTATAATTTATGATTAATTTGGGTTCACTAATCGAAAGTTAGGGTTTTTTTTTGTTTTAGTTTTTTATGGTTTAGGGCTTAGGGTTTAGGTTTACGGTTGAGTATACCCTTGGGTTCACTAATACCCCTATAGGGTTTAGATTTCGTTTAGGGTTTAGGGTTTAGGGTTTAGGTTTAAGGATACCCTTGGGTTCACTAATACCCTATAGGGTTTAGATTTCGTTTAGGGTTTAGGGTTTATGGTTTGTGGTTTAGGGTTTAGGGTTTCGGTTTAAGGATACCCTTGGGTTCACTAATACCCTATAGGGTTTAGATTTTGTTATATGGTTTAGGGTTTAGGGTAAAGGGTTTAGGGTCCGATCAACAGGAACTTCAATTTCCGGTGCATCCGATCAACACCGCGGTTTTACTGTTACATGCACGTTCGAAACTGTGGTTTTCGTGTGCGCGCTACAAAGATGGGTCAATCTCCAAGTTCCAGATCCGTAGGCAAACCTTTTCCTAGTTGCAACATA
This sequence comes from Isatis tinctoria, assembly GCA_010577795.1. NCBI lineage: Eukaryota > Viridiplantae > Streptophyta > Magnoliopsida > Brassicales > Brassicaceae > Isatis > Isatis tinctoria. The sequence continues at coordinate 56,621 of VHIU01000259.1, forward strand.
GATCAACGTGTTAGAATCAACCGAAAGCAACAACGGCTGATTGGAGAGCTAATTGAAATCAAAGTACAATGGACATGTTCAGGACCACGGCCAAGACGCGCTACAACGTTTTGCTGTTTTGCTGAATACAATATCAGCATTAGTTACTGAGAGCTTTGGCGGCACGGAGTTGTGCCATGGAAATGCTAAGGGTTCTGCGAAGGAAGTTAGCTCTACTTCCCGTCTACGTCCATTGTTGCTTAAAGCATTTCAATCCCGGCACAATATGCAACCTCTAGATGGAGGTGAATTTCTAATGATCAACGTTTTAGGTCTCTCTTCCTTGCTTTCGAAGCATCAATTCAAGGTGGCTTATTTACGAAAGTTATTGTTGTTGATGGCACACACTTGATTGGAAATATCAAGGATGTTTCTAACCGAGTGCCCAAGATGGAACCTTCAATATTTGCCTTAGCCTTTGGAGTTGTTGATGGTGAAAATGACTCTCTGCAAGGTTTTTCAAAAATCTCAGGAAGCTATTCCAGATGGAAATGATATTGTTTTCGTTTCTGATCGACACGCTTCATTTCCAAAGCGATTCAAAAGGTAATAGTTTTTATTGCTTTATCTTTGTTTATATAGTATGTTAGTTCATTTATATTACAGTTAATAACGTACTTTATCTGTTGTCTTAGCAACTTTGAGTTATTGTGAGAATAAATTATCTTCCTTATATACTTTATTGTTATTCTTACATTTTATATATTCTTTACCTTAACACAGGAGTATCCACTGGAGAAACACGTTTCTTGCATTGTCATCTTACTCGGAATGTCCGCAACCTTTTCAAAAACTCTGCGCTTACAAAATTGGTTAATCGGGCTGCTCGAACGTTCGCTAAAGTTGAGTTTGCTAGATTATTCCAAGAAATTCAGATTATAGACGCCGGATGTGCTGAATACCTCCTTTCTATTGGAATACCGCACTGGTCACGTGCATACTCCGAAGTGGAGCGATACAATATAATGACTATAATGTCGCAGAATCGCTTAACAATGTTCTAATTGAGGCTAGAGAATATCCAATTGTCACAATGATCGAAAGTATCCGGGGCAACACTTATGAGTTGTTTTCTATCCGTCGAACCTCCTACGCTCGTCAACAAGGTGATGTGACTCCCACTATTATGGAAAAGCTCGAGGAAAATTTCAGTGATTCTGTTAATATGCGCGTGGTACTATCAACATGTGGGAATACGAGATTATTGCTCGTAACAACCAATTGTTTCACGTTGACCTCATGAATCGACAATGCACTTGCTCCGAATTCCAACTTCTCAAGTACCGTGTCCGCACGCAATTGCCGCTGCTACCGTAGCTTCTGTTCCTCTCACCATTCGTGGATGACATGTACACTGTGGAAACTTGCAAGTCATTATATGGTGGAAGTATTCGACCCATTCCAGAATTCCACAAACTACAACATTATGTGCCCTGACTTCAACTTCGTCCTGAAGCCACCAAAAACGCGTAGAGCACCTGGAAGACCACGTAAACTACGCATTAGGTCAACTTGAATTCAAGGTATGTTATATGTGCCATACTCTTAGTATCAGACATATATCATTCACATTCATATACCTTCTATCTTGTATTTGCTACAGAAGAAAAAAGCACGAAAACTGGAACTCGTCGGTGCAAGCGTGTGGAAATACGGGACACAACCGTCAGACTTGCAAAGCAGCTATATAAATGGCCGATAAGGCATATGTATATAAAGGTATTTAGTGTTTCTTTTTTTTTTTTGACTTCAGTAATTAAACACTGGTAATTTTTCTTAACAGATTATCATACATTGTACGGTTTTTTTAGGTTCCCTTCGGCGATCAAAATTCCCCGGCGAATCGTTTTTGGAATACATCAGATGACAACTTGGGCTATGATGGAAGGGCTATTGCTGTGTGGTTATTGATGTTTCTTGTATCATGTATTATATTAACCAGCCTATATTCCGGGATGATTTGTTATGCGTATGGAACTTTACCTACTTTTGTATGCATCAACTGCTTAGAAAATGTAGTTGATAGCATATTAACTTCCTTTTGTAAAATATTAAAAACGTAATCGTTTTATTATGTTGCATGTTGGGTTATAAATATATATTGTTTATTATAGTATCAGCAATCTTTATCATTTCAGTTATGTCTTATACTATTTAATAGGTATCCAATATATTTAATAATTTATGTCAATTGTATACAAGTAACGAGACTTCATCATGTTTGAACTGTGGTTATATAAGTATAACTATAATACAATTTCCTTATACATTCTCTATCATTATTTTTACTATTTCACAAACATTAATAATTATTGTATTTTATGTCAACTGGCAGAAGTTAATGTCTAATATTGTGGCCAATATTAAAGTTCATTTAACAAATGTCTTATCATTTCACTTCATCTTCTTATATTAATGGAACTACGCAACAGTAATGTAACCACACTTGCAGCCGGTTTGAACTGTGGTTATATACTCAATAATATAAAACAATTTTAGTCTTACTTATACATCATATTTTGTCTACATTTGAAACATTAATTATTATTGCATTTTATGTCAATTGTCAGCTGCTAATGTTTACTAGTGTGGACAAAAGGTAATTGACGGTAGCAAGCGTCTTTTCGTTTCACTTCATCTTCTCTCATTAATGGAACTACTAAACTTTATTTCACCTTCTATATATGGAATTTTTCATCACATTCCAATATGAAGTTATTTTCTGCATTCGACAGTTCCAAGTTATTCTCCGACATAGTTTTTTCTTCCTTTTGTTTTAAGGTATTTCTTCTCCAGCAAACCACTATTCTTGTTTAATTACTTAATATTACTATATATTTATTTCGTAACATTGTTATTGTACACTTTATGGTAGCTACTTATTATGGTTAACATATGCTCTAAAATTTCAGAATGCCGACTATTCCGACACCTATCCTCACTGATATCATTCGCCGAGTTGGGCATTCTGGATTCCGAAACTTGGTCCCTTTATTGTTGCTGGTAAAGAGGCAAACATTGCTGCATTTGAAAATGAAGTCCTATGGGAAGCAAACCTAGACGAGTTTATGAGATCCCCACATTTTGTTATTGAAGCCTCCGTTTCCAGACCATTCCTATGTCGTTGCGTTAGTGCTGGTAACATTATCGCAAACTATTTAGAGGGTCTTCGTATTCTGGCTCAAACTGGTCCATCAAGAATAGGATTAGAAATGCTAGCTCTGGCTGCTCCTCTTAAATTTTACGCATCTTTGTCACTTGGACTTTTTTTAATTTGCTCTGGTGAATATAGACAAGGACTGTGTGTTATGAGAAGTTTTACAGAAAGTTGGTCACCTGATGGAGGCCGTCGTGTTGCTGAAGTGGTTGTTCACCAAATTCAGTTAATCGGAACACCAAATTCGAGACCTTTTCCCGGATTGGTTGGTTTCGTTTTTTCCCTGGTTGCGAGTTAAATTGTGCAACTCAGTTTGGTGTCTGTTTGAATGTTTTTTGTTCATTTACTTTGCACGAATCCACCAGTTATGTTAATTGAAAGAAGTTTGTAAAATGTATGTTTCAAATATTATAGATAATATAATATAATGTATTGTCAAAAATTACTATTACTGGTATATGACTATTGTTGTCGTACTTCAATGTAAAGAATTTATTACTATTAATATATATTTATGCAAGTTATACTTTAAATACTATTGAATATCTTTCATTCGTTATACATTACCCTCTCCAATTTCGTCGTTTTGGGAATGTAACTCTAACTCTACATATATGAAGTGTTGATAATATATCCCAATTACAGACATGTAACTCAAATAGTATTGTACTATCTTAAATTTATCTACTTTTATCATTTGTTCAGAAAAGATATTGATCTCATGCTCGAATATTTAGAAGGCAGAGAATACAGTATAAAATAATTATATTCACCATCATATAACAAGTCTGGGTCATCATCATTAATGCTTTTATTTTTTTATGATATATTCAAATCTGAATTTATACTTGCTGCATACTTTTTCCTAGATGCAACCCATATCCTTCGATTTGACTTATCATAACTTTTTAAAAATTAACTTTACTCTTCAATTTCAACATCGATACATTTTGCCCATAAATCCACCGCTCCATCTCTTCGTCTTCCATATCTTTCTTCTGTACTAGATGTAAGATTTATACTCTTTCTGAAATTCACCCATTTTAAACCATGTATACTATCAACCTTAAATATATTATAACAATTGTTTAATTTGTCAACTTTCAGCAACAACTTTTCATCACCATAAGCTCCTCTTTGACGATAAGTAAATATTGCCTGTACATATTCATGTTATTCTTTCATTATTCATGCTTTCGTTACCATTGTTCCATTATTTAAACGAATTTTTTCATTCTATAAAAAAATTGTCCTTAACTTCACTTCCTATATTATATCTTATCCTTTCGATGCCGTCAATTCCTACTCCTATCCTAACGGATATAATCCGTAGAGTTGGCCATTCGGATTTCGCCTATTTCGCACCATTTATTGTTGCCGGTAAAGAAGGAAACGTTGCTGTTTTTGATGAAGAAGTTTTACGAAGCAAACTTGGAGGACATGATGAGTTCACCAGAACTTGTGAATGAAGGATCTATACAGGCCATTTGTGTTACGTTGTGTTAATGCTGGTAACAAAACAGCCATCTACTTAAAGTCTTCGTATTCTGCTCAACAGGTCCGTCTCAGATCGGTATTGAAATGTTAGCTAACGCTGCTCATGAGAACATATACGCAAGGTGTTCCCTTGGTATATTTTAGTTTGCTGTACTAGGTATGCAACGGTTACTATTTTAAGAGGATTTTATAGGAAAGGTTGGTACACTAATGGAGGCAGTTAGGGTGGCTGAGGTTGTGTTCACCATATACAGTTAATGGGAACACCAGTTCAAAACCATATGAAGGAATGTGTCGGCTACCAGAAGTTCCAGCATGCATGCGGGATTGTATACTTCTTTCGGCCTGTGTTTTGAATGTTTTGCGTTCACATATGCTAATCGAGTCGCGGAGTTGTGCTAATTATCGTAATAGTAATCTTTTTATGATTTTTATTTCTCGGCATATGTAATTTAAGTACTGTTAACTATGTAATATTGGTGGTAATACAACTCTTGTTTTAATCCTATTAAGTAGCAATATTAAATAAATAGTTACAACGACGGTTTCATCAATTTGATGAGCTTATAATTAAAATACTTGACTAACTAATATAATATATTCCTTATAATACGAAAAGTTCCGATAGCATGCATAAATTATCTAAAATATTCAGCAATTTTAACCGAATAACAATTTTTATGTAATGGCCCATTTATTTATAAATCAAATCCATCAACATAAATAGTAACTAAAAACCGGCCCGTTACTTTATCAACCACGTACCACATGTTTTTAGTTATATGAGGTATCGTAATGCCGTTATTGATTTCTAAAGTGATAGCCTAACGTTTGATAAGGGCAAAAATCTTAAATTTATTCCCTAATTATAACTATAAAGCACACTTGTTTTCCAATTGACTTTTTATCGAGGGTTATTCACCAAACTCACCCTTTTATCTTTCCGTTTTTCAAAGATTATTTGTACGTAAGGAACAAATTTTCGGATGAGATCACTAGATGCTCAAAACATTAGATTTTAACATCATATAAATGACATCGTTTGTATGACTTTTTTTTATATACTTTCGATATAAACGACATCGTTTTATGATTCTTTTTAGTTTTCTTTTTAACTTTCAGATAATCCATATTTTGAATCACACAACATCATCGATTTATACATCTTTGTTTTTAAATAGCCGATTAATATCATGTTTGGTCACAATTTTTTTTAATAACAAAATCGTATAACAATATACTTGATATAACCACATTGGTTTGTAATAACTTTTTCTTGTTTTTCTTTTTTCTTCACTTTCAGATAAGCCATATTTTGAATAACACAACGTCATCGATTTAATAATTTTTTTTTTCCAACAGTCGATTAGTCTCATGCTTGGTCATTTTTTTTTTTTAATAAAAAAATCTCATAACAATAAGAACTCATACCATATATCTCCGATTTCTTTTTTTTTTTTACAAAAAAAAAATTTCTCCGATTTTTTCCCATATATCCGGGTTCGAAAAATATTCTAAAACAATAAGAACTCATACAATTACAAACAGATAATCCCAAATATTTATTTTGGCAAATCCAATATTTTTTTTTCTCGACAGATATCCTATTCTTAATTCTTAATTTATTTATACAAACTCTATCGTTAAACCTTTAAAAATTTCCATAACACTAATATCTTACACAAAACTTTTATATTAACAATCTTATTTTGTCAGGCAACATAGTATTTAGCCTCTTCAACTTTCAACGTGAAACCTCCATTCTATCACGTAATCATATATCAAACCGAAGATCGGAAATGCTTATACATCCGTCTTCTCGTGTTATTTCACGAACGACATCTGGTTATATTTTACAAACGACAGTTGTATCATAATAAAATCAACAAGGATCAACAAAAAAAAATTAACAATAAGCTTTTTTTGAACAACTTGATTATATTAAAACTAACAGACGATTACATCGGAGAATGCTCGACGGTAAAACGATTAGAGAATTGCAGTACAATAAAACAGAAGATAGATATGCTAAGGAGTGATATTATGTGTTTTTAACGTATTTTGATTCGGTTTTAGTATTCGGTTTGAGTTTTGATTTGCATCTTTCGTTAGTTTTTCGAGTCTTTTCTTTGTTTTGAGTCTTTTTACAGATTCTATGGAGTTCCGAAGGAGTTGGGTTTACGGACATGTTCGAGTCAAGTTAAGACGGAAACAACGAGAAAAGGACCAACATAAGGAACGACCGTTCTGAAGAAGAACGATCGTTCTGGTCAAGCAAAGGAACGACCGTTCCTTCCCAGAACGACCGTTCCCACACTCACTACCCTGCCGACAAAAACGAAGATCGATCGTTCTCTCCCATGTGCCCGTTCCACACTTCACCAACATGCCGACAAAAACACTACGGAACGATCGTTCTACCCATCAGAACGATCGTTCCCCGACAAAAGAACTAAGGAACGACCGTTCTCCCCGTCAGAACGATCGTTCCCCGACTCCGCATCTCACCTACTTCGATCGACCAAGGGGACGATCGTTCTCCCATCAGAACGACCGTTCCCCGTCCTACCTACTCCCCTCACCTTGGCTATATATGGACTCACAACATCATCTCAAAACACACCATCTTCTTCCTCCTCTCTTCTCTAGCTTCTAAACATTGCTCTCTCTTCAGTTTTAAGTTTTATGTTTATGCTTTTATTAAGTTTTATTTAGTTTCTTTTAAGCTTTATACATTTATGCTTATGCTTTAAGTTTTACTTTCAGTTCTTATATTTATGCTTATGCTTAAGTTTTACTTTCAGTTCTTATATTATGCTATACTTTAATTAAGTTCTTATAAGTTTATATCCAGCTTATGTTATATATTCAAGTTTTTATGATGAACTTTATAATCTCGTTGTTATCTTCTTCTTTAATTATGTCTGAGTAGATCTCTAGTTAGGTTGAGGTTTGTCAAAGGAATTCATGAGCTTTAGGGTTAAACACAAATAGGTTATTCAAATTGATGTCTTCACCTTTGTTGTTCTTAATGCTTAGATCAAATTGATCATTTGATTTTATGATATTAGGTTAATTTAGACAACGACAGTTGCTAGGTTGCTAGAATAAACATTGGTGAGCAATTTATTCATTACCTACGACAGTAGATGTAGTGGAGAATTGTGAACAAATCGAACCTATCCTTAATGCTTGTTTGCGATTTCTAGTACCAACGACAGTTAGGATTTCTAGGTCGCTAGACAAAGTTATTGATACCACGACAGTCGATTGATATTATCTTTATGTTTGAGTTTTAGACTTGTTCTTAAACACTGCCTGAATAGTTGTTTGATCCACTGCTCTGAATCTCCTGCGATATTCCTTGACCTAACGCTTGTTTAATATTATCTTTACAACCGATTTCGCTTTTATTATTGCTATCTACAAAAAACCAAAAACATATTGAATTGTCTTAGCTCTTAATTTAGCTCATTAAGTCAAAGTGTGAAAACTGGTCTTCGTGGGATCGACCCCTAAATACTACTTTGTATGCTGTGCACTTGCAGTAGGAAATAAGGGTTTAAAACTCGTGTATCAAGTTTTTGGCGCCGTTGCCGGGGACCAAATTTTCACCTTTGGTTTACGGCTGAATTATTAGACTAAGAACTTTACTGAAACGTTTTTCTCTTCTTCTTTGTTTTTGTGTTTCAGGTGCATGTCCACAAGGAGCACGAGGAGCAAAAACAACAAAGACCTTCTTAGCTTGACAAACGACGAGCTAGCAAGGATAGAACGAGGAAACAAAAGACGCAACACACCCGTTAAAGAAGCAGAAACATCTGACACCGCCAACTCAGAGATGGGCGGACAAATAGACATCGCAGCTCAGCTGCAACAACTTCAGACAGCCATGGAGCAGCTTCGTTTGCAACAGGAGAGGCAACTCGTTGCACAACCTGCCTTCGGGGACAAAGATGCGGCTCACGCATACTACCAAGATCGATCTGCGATCGTTACCCCGACCATCCAGAGGCAAGATTACGAGATCAAGTCTCAAATGATCGCCCTCGTGAAGCAACAGTTCCACGGTCTGCCTGCTGAGATTCCGATGGATCACATCGAGAACTTTGAAGAGATCTGTAGCACAAGCAGCTCCAATGGTGTGCCCCAGATTTTTGAAGTGCAAGCTTTTCCCTTTCTCTCTTGCGGGAAAAGCATCACAGTGGTTAAAATCTTTACCACCACGCTCTCTACCGACTTGGGCTGATGCAAGATCAGCCTTCTTGGATAAGTTCTACACAAAATCCAAGACCGCAGCCTTGAGGAACAAGATCTCCTCATTCGACAACAGTCCGGCGAATCCTTCAATGAAGCATGGGAGCGGTTTAAGGAGTACAAACGCGAGTGCCCTCACCATGGGTTTAGTGATGAGCAGCTGCTCAGCACCTTCTATGACGGAGTAGATTGGGACTACAGAAACGCCCTGAATGCAGCTAGTAACGGTGACTTCTACACTAAGTCAAAGGAAGGAGCTCTGGAGCTGATCGAGAACCTAGCCGCAAGTTCCAGCAACAAAAGCCCGGAGTACGACAGGAAGAAGGTCAACAGTGTGGACTCCAAGAAGATTGATGAGCTCGCGGCCATGGTTAACCTTTTGCTAAAAAAAACCAGAAGTCAGTCCACTTTGTGGACGAGAATGGGGAAGCACCTATCGCTCAAGCCTATGAGGAAGAAACCGGGAATGATCAGATGGAGGTGAATTATGTGACGGGACAAAGTTTCGGGCAGAACCCGGTTTCAACAACCAAGGCTTCAACACTCATCCAAACCTGTCCTATAGGAGCACCAATGTGGAGAATCCGCAGATCAAGTTTATCCTAAGCAAGGAAATCAGCCACAGATGGGTTTTCAGAAGAACTACTCCAACAACTATCAGAACGGCCATTCGTTCCTAATCAGAACCGTTTCCAAGGAGGGAATCAGCCAAGGCAGCCTTTCACAAACTCGCAGCCCCAGCCTTTCACAAATCCGCAGGCTTCATCTTCAGCAACCGGCTCCCAAGACGAGCTGAAGAACATGATGCAGCAGTTGATGGCGAGTCAACAAAAGGCGGCAGCAGAATCAACTCCAAAGTTGACACTATGTATGCTGATCTTAATGGAAAGTATGAGGCTGTATGGACCCACATGAAGCAACTGGATGTTCAGATTGCACAAACTGCCGAGTCTATAAAAAGAACACCAGGGACTCTGCCTGGAAAAGCTGAAGCACCTAGGAAGGAGTTTGTCAACGCCATCGAGCTAAGGAGCGGGAAAACATTGAACTCGGAAACAACCGGATCGGAAAAAGGAAAAGAAGCGACAACCGAGCACCCTGGCCGTCAACCGAGCACATGCTCAGCAAAGAAACTCCAACAACTTCGGCCAGCAATCCAGAAGCAAGGGTATACAAACCCAAGGTCCCATACCCTGTACCACCAAGAAGTCTCGCAAAGATTTAGAGGATGCTAAATGCAGAGAGATGCTCAGAGACCTAACCGTGAAGCTGCCTCTCACGGATGCCGTTCAGATGATACCGGCTCTCAAACGGTATGTGAAAACTCTAGTCTCCGGAAAGTAGCTGAGGAGGAAAACGTGATGGTAGTCTCCAAAGAGTGCAGTGCTGTTCTGCAGAACAAGGTCCTTAAGAAGAGAAGCGATCCGGCAGATTCGTTTTATCAGTCAAGATCGGCCCCATGACATTCGCATGCTCTCTGTGCGATCTCGGTTCCAGTGTCAACCTTATGCCATACTCTGTGGCAAAACGGTTAGGGTTCACCAATTTCAAACCCACGCGCATCTCATTGGTCTTCGCAGACAGATCAACAAAGCTTCCGGTGGGTATGTTAGAGGATCTTCATGTGCGAATTGGAGACACACTCATCCCAGCTGATTTCGTGGTTCTAGAGCTTGAAGAAGAACCAAAGACCCTCTGATTCTTGGCCGGCCATTCTTATGCACAGCTGGTGCAATAATCGATGTACAGAATGGAGTCATTGACCTTCAGTTAGGCGACATGGTAATGTCATTCGAGATGGATAAATTGTTGAAGAAACCGATGATGGATGGACAGACCTTCACTGTGGAAGGCGTGGATGATGTATATGATGAGGCAGCTGAAGAGCTTCGGTGCCCGGATCCTCTTGAAACCGCCTAACTCTGGCTGAAAGAGAGCATGGTTTCCTGAGCGAGGATGCCGACAGCTTTGCCAAGATGCTAGATTCCAGCCAAAGAATGGAGCAAATGGTAGCATACACGAGCCTAGATGATGAGGAGAACTCGGCAGAAACAGACGGAGCACCCGCTCCACCCCACGAGCACACTGCTCCGCCACTTGACCCGATAGACAGCCCTTGGAGCGAATTGAAAGCACCAAACTGGAGCTCAAAACTCTTCCAGCGGGGCTCAGGTACGCATTCCTTGGAACAAACTCTACTTACCCGGTGATTGTGAATGCTGATTTGAATAATGTGGAAGTAGCTTTACTCTTATGCGACTTAGGAAGTATAGAAAGGCTATAGGGTATTCACTTGATGATATCACTGGAATCTCCCCTGATCTTTGCATGCATAGGATACATCTAGAAAATGAATCAATGAGTTCTATAGAACATCAAAGGAGGTTGAATCCGAATCTGAAAGATGTTGTTAAAAAGGAGATAATGAAACTTCTAGAAGCCGGTGTAATATATGCTATTTCTGATAGTACTTGGGTTAGTCCAGTTCATGTAGTTCCTAAGAAAGGAGGAATCACTGTAATAAAAAATGATAGGAATGAACTGATACCGACTAGGACCATAACCGGCCATAGAATGTGCATAGATTATCGTAAACTGAATGCTGCAACTCGAAAGGATCATTTCCCTTTGCCCTTTATTGATCAGATGCTTGAAAGACTTGCTAACCATCCATACTACTGTTTTTTAGATGGTTATTCAGGTTTCTTTCAGATTCCCATCCATCCAGACGACCAGGAGAGATGACAACATTCACATGTCCTTATGGCACATTCGCTTACCGGCGCATGCCATTCGGATTGTGCAATGCTCCGCAACTTTCCAGCGATGCGTGATGTCCATTTTTTCCGACTTGATCGAAGACATAATGGAGGTGTTCATGGATGACTTCTCGGTGTATGGAGACTCTTTCTCTCTCTGTTTATCTAATCTATGCAGGGTACTTCAGCGATGTGAGGAAAAACACCTAGTTCTAAACTGGGAGAAGTGTCACTTCATGGTCAGGAATGGGATTGTACTTGGGCATCGCATATCAGAGGATGGCATCGAAGTGGATAAGGCTAAAATCGAGGTTATGATGAACCTACAACCACCTACTTCTGTCAAGGGGATCCGCAGCTTTCTGGGGCATGCAGGCTTCTATCGCAGGTTCATCAAGGATTTTTCAAAGATAGCTAGACCCCTCACGAGGCTGTTGTGCAAGGAGGTGAAATTCGAATTTGACAGCAACTGTCTTGAGGCTTTTCATACGATCAAAGGAGCATTGGTCAGCGCACCCATTGTGCAGCCACCAGATTGGAGCCTACCTTTCGAGGTTATGACGGATGCTAGCGACTATGCTGTTGGTGCAGTTCTCGGCCAGAGGAAAGACAAGAAGCTCCACGTTATCTACTACGCCAGTCGCACATTGGATGATGCTCAGTGCAAGTATGCTACGACAGAAAAGGAGCTTCTGGCCGTCGTTTTCGCCTTTGAGAAGTTTCGGTCCTATCTCGTTGGATCAAAGGTTATAGTTCATACTGATCATGCAGCACTCAAGTATCTGCTGACCAAGAAAGACGCTAAGCCGCGGCTACTTAGGTGGATTCTTCTACTTCAAGAATTCGACCTGGAGATCAAAGACAAGAAGGGGATAGATAATGGAGCTGCCGACCATTTATCTAGGATGCGGATTGATGAAGAACTCCCACTCAATGACAGCCTCCCTGAAGAACAGGTTTACTCAATCGGAGCATTCCAAATCAGGAAGCACATGCTCCCACCCAGCGAGCACCTGCTCAGTCCGAATTCTGCAACCAAACCGAAAGCAGCCAACATCCTCAGATTCCTTGGTTTGGTGAGATTGCGAATTACCTAGCTGCTGATCTAGAACCTCACGGTTTTGTGGGCAACAAAAGGAAGAAATTCCTAAAGGATATTCGCCGTTACTTCTGGGATGAGCCATACCTGTACAAGCATTGCCCAGATGGAGTATTCAGACGTTGCATGGCTGAGGAGGAGATACCGGAGATTCTTTTTCACTGTCATGGCTCTTCCTATGCCGGACACTTCGCTACTTTCAAGACGGTCTCCAAGGTTCTGCAAGCTGGATATTGGTGGCCAACAATGTTTAAAGATGCTCAGCGCTTTATCTCTAGATGCGATTCATGCCAGCGACAGGGCAACATCAGCAAGCGCAATGAGATGCCACAGAACTTCATTCTCGAAGTGGAGGTCTTTGACGTATGGGGGATTGATTTTATGGGACCATTCCCATCTTCTTTCGGGAATGAGTACATACTCGTGGCTGTTGACTATGTGTCTAAATGGGTTGAGGCATTGGCGAGTCCCACGAACGATGCAAGGGTGGTGATCAAGATGTTCAAATCTATCATTTTCCGAGGTTTGGTGTTCCGCGCGTTGTCATCAGTGATGGAGGCTCTCACTTCATCAACAAGATTTTCGAGAATCTATTGCGCAAGAATGGTGTAAAACACAAGGTCGCAACGCCTTACCATCCGCAAACGAGTGGGCAAGTTGAGATATCTAACCGAGAAATCAAGAGCATACTTCAGAAGACTGTGAGCACAACTCGGAAAGACTGGGCTTCCAAGCTAGACGACGCTCTATGGGCTTACAGGACCGCCTACAAAACGCCTCTCGGGACCACTCCTTTCCACCTTGTTTACGGCAAAGCCTGTCACCTCCCCGTTGAGCTCGAATTCAAAGCCGCATGGGCTGTCAAGCTGCTCAACTATGACATCAAACCAGCTTCAGAAAGGCGCATGATGCAGCTACACGAGCTCCAGGAGATTAGGCATCTCGCATACGAGAACTCGAAGATTTACAAGGAGCGAACCAAGGCATACCACGACAAGCGCATACTGGCTCGCAACTTCGCTCCCAACGACCAAGTTCTACTCTTCAACTCTCGGCTGAAGCTGTTTCCCGGGAAGTTACGATCAAGATGGTCTGGGCCTTTTGCAATCAAGGAAGTCCGACCTTATGGAGCTGTGGTACTGCTGGACGAAAAGGGGAGAGAATTCGTTGTCAATGGTCAGCGTTTGAAGCCGTACCTCGCTGATTCAACCATCACACAAGGGGAATCCTTTCCTTTGAGCGACCCACCTCAAGCATAATCAACTCTCCACGTCAAGCTTAGCGACGTAAAACAAGCGCTTTTGTGGGAGGCAACCCACCAGGTAACATGTAAATAGCGTGAAGTTTTTGTTCTTGTTCTATTTACGTTTCTTGTTTTGTTTGAGATTGTTTTTGCAGGCTTTTATTAAGCGTTCGAGAAACCGCTCTGCTGGGAGCGAAGATACCGATCGTTCCTAACAAGAACGGTCGTTCTATACGGGAGAACAATCGATCCCAAGGATAGAGAGCAACACCGATGGCTCCACCAGCGACCACTGAGCTTGTGGTTATTTCTATCACCCTTGTTATATCCATTTTTTTATGACACTTTTATTTATTTTTACGGTTTCTCTTTCAGATTTGTTTTAACCGGGACGGTTAAAAACAAGTCTGGGGGAGGGATTCATTTGTATACTAACGGTTTGTGTTTTATGGATGTTTATTCTTTTAAAAAAAAAGAAAAAAAAAAATTTTATCGAGTCAAAACAGTGTGTGATTTTGTTAAACTTTTTGGAATTGCAACATGTTCGATGTCATTGCCTTACGACTGTTTAGCATTGTTTGAGGATAGTTTGGAAACGCAGAAAATCCATAACTTGATCATTTAGTGAATTTCTCAAATCATCTGAACTTAATCGAATATTGGAACTTAATATGGACTTAATTTATCTCACTTAGGGGGTTGATAATCATGTATTGGATTTTACATTTGGAGTTTTCTTTGCATCATTTCTACCAATCTTTGCTAACTCCAAATGGCTAGACTTATCCTTAGTCTAGTACCACACCCTTACCATTTCCATGTTGAAACCCACTTTTCTTTACTGTCATTGCATTCATGTGCAAAAACTATGGAGTATACGGACCGACACAACTTTTCTTTAGGATTGTGTCTAGATAGGTGGTCTCTTTCTGATTAAACTCATGGGATGTGTCTAGAAATGTGATCTCTCTCTTTGAATATATTCATTGAAAATTTTCGTTTCAAAAGAGGGTGAACTTTTAAAAGGGTAGAAGATTTTATTCACATTCAAGAAATAAGCTTACATTGTTAAAATTCTTTTGATGCAGATCTTAGAGACTAACCGGTTCCATTCTCCGATATAAAAAAAAAAGAAAGAAAAAGAAAACGAAAAAGAGAATTAAAAAAAAACAGAAGGAACCGGGAAAGTCGTCAAGGTAATATCTTTAAATTTCATGAAACGTTAAAAGAAATCATGTTCTTGTTTGTGACTTTGTTAAATAAGGGTAGAAGGATTAGAGTTAAGGAGAGTTGTGTACCTCCTAATTGGTCTGTGTCTCACGGTGATTTTGCATAATGATTTGCATCCTTTTATACTGCTAAAAGAAACCGAAACACTTGAGCCCCAAATACCAACCTTGATACCTAGACCATAACATGTTAGATATTCCCTTTGTGAGAGTACACGCATTTGATAATGAATGTTAAATATTGAGTTCTGCTTGAGCATGAGATTTCACTTATTTACTACGGTTATGGAGAAGTACAATGAAGTACGGTTTGATCCGAACCTTGCGAATGCGGTTTACGGGCAATTGATTTAGAGTATGGTCCTATAAGTTTTACGAGTTTCACACGTTTTTCAAAACCTCTCCTTTGTAAAATATCTGGTTTTGCTTGGGGACAAGCAAAGGTTTTAGTTGGGGGGAGTTGATATTATGTGTTTTTAACGTATTTTGATTCGTTTTTAGTATTCGGTTTGAGTTTTGATTTGCATCTTTCGTTAGTTTTTCGAGTCTTTTCTTTGTTTTGAGTCTTTTTACAGATTCATGGAGTCCGAAGGAGTTGGCGTTTACGGACATGTTCGAGTCAAGTTAAGACGAAAAAAAAAACGAGAAAAGGACCAAACACAAGGAACGACCGTTCTGAAGAAGAACGATCGTTCTGGTCAAGCAAAGGAACGACCGTTCCTTCCCAGAACGACCGTTCCACACTCACCTACCCTGCCGACAAAAACGAAGATCGATCGTTCTCTCCCATGTGCCCGTTCCACACTTCACTAACCATGCCGACAAAAACACTACGGAACGATCGTTTCCCATCAGACGATCGTTCCCCGACAAAAGAACTAAGGAACGACCGTTCCCCCGTCAGAACGATCGTTCCCCGACTCCGCATCTCACCTACTACGATCGACCAAGGGGAACGATCGTTCTCCATCAGAACGACCGTTCCCCGTCTCACCTACTCCCCTCACCTTGGCCTATATATTGGACTCACAACATCATCTCAAAACACACCATCTTCTCCTCTCTCTTCTCTAGCTTCTAAACATTGCTCTCTCTTCAGTTTTAAGTTTTATGTTTATGCTTTTATTAAGTTTTATTTAGTTTCTTTTAAGCTTTATACATTTATGCTTATGCTTTAAGTTTTACTTTCAGTTCTTATATTTATGCTTATGCTTTAAGTTTTACTTTCAGTTCTTATATTTATGCTTATGCTTTAATTAAGTTCTTATAAGTTATATCCAGCTTAGTATGTTATATATTCAAGTTTTTATGATGAACTTTATAATCTCGTTGTTATCTTCTTCTTTAATTATGTCTGAGTAGATCTCTTAGTTAGGTTGAGGTTTGTCAAAGGAATTCATGAGCTTTAGGGTTAAACACAAATAGGTTATTCAAATCGATGTCTTCACCTTTGTTGTTCTTAATGCTTAGATCAAATTGATCATTTGATTTTATGATATTAGGTTAATTTAGACAACGACAGTTGCTAGGTTGCTAGAATAAACATTGGTGAGCAATTTATTCATTACCTACGACAGTAGATGTAGTGGAGAATTGTGAACAAATCGAACCTATCCTTAATGCTTGTTTGCGATTTCTAGTACCAACGACAGTTAGGATTTCTAGGTCGCTAGACAAAGTTATTGATACCACGACAGTGGATTGATATTATCTTTATGTTTGAGTTCTAGACTTGTTCTTAAACACTGCTCTGAATCTCCTGCGATATTCCTTGACCTAACGCTTGTTTAATATTAATTTACAACCGATTTCGCTTTTATTATTGCTATCTACAAAAAACCAAAAACATATTGAATTGTCTTAGCTCTTAATTTAGCTCATTAAGTCAAAGTGTGAAAACTGGTCTTCGTGGGATCGACCCCTAAATACTACATCGTATGCTGTGCACTTGCAGTAGGAAATAAGGGTTTAAAACTCTGTATCAAGAGCGAGACAGGCTCAGCAGCGAGAAAAACTCATGAAAAAGCTTTCCGCATTTCCTTAAAGCAGTTGCTCGAAAGAGCATCTGAAGTCGGAACATTGACCGACGTTGATATGCCCAAATGAAGGACTTGAGAATGAGCTGAAAGCACCTTTGGTGATGGGAACTCTCCATTACATAGGCAAATAGGGAGGTTGCGGGAATAATAGATGACTGAACCTTGTCAGCAGTAGATTCTATTTTGGTGTACCCAAAAAACCTAGCCCCAGTTGTGATGAAATCGGTGGTGTTGAGTTGCGGCAACGGCAAAGGACGTGTGGCCGTGTAGGAATGGGATTTGAGACCATGTCAGTGGTGTTGAGTTGCGGTAACGGCAAAGGAAGTGTGGTCCTTGTAGAAATGGGGTTTGAGACCATGTCGGTGGTGTTGAGTTGTGGCAACGGCGAAGGATGTGTGGTCCGTGTAGAAATGGGATTTGAGACCAAGTGGCAAAGTAGAGGAAGATTCAGAAGGAGTTCCAATAACTCCGAAAACACTATAGATTTAAGGATCTGAGTGAGACTTTGTCGGAAGTTGTTGACCATCACTCTTTGACAAACTCCAATGTAAGTTAGAGATGAGGTAAAGCATGATGGCTGAGCAGGCGGAGAGGTCGTGAAGACGATACGATTGGTGGATAGGAGGTCCGATATTGGTGAAGAGGCGGTGGATCTGGAGGGATTGGGAAGAGACCGGAGACGTATATAAAACGACAATCTCCAACCATCTCAAAATAACGAGCAGAATTACCAAGCCTGGATTTATGAAAAACAGAGCTATTAAAAATAGGTAAAATTAAAAG